>QNGE01000154.1:85463-124713 GCA_008508345.1 Paragonimus westermani | reverse complement strand
TACAAAGGAGATAGTAATATGTCGTTTCTAACGCGACGACTGATGCAGGCCATCCAAAGGACGTATAATGCAGCTACACTGCGCTTACTCAGTCGCACCAAATCGCTCACCCTTCCTCACATCAAGACGCGGACTTCAGAGCTGTCCACTTCACACTGTATCTACCAGTTCACCTGCAGCTGCGGTGACGTTTACATTGGCAGAACTGATCGATCCCTGCGCCTTAGAATGAAGGAACACGTGCCCAAGTATATCGAGGACTTGATGTGTGGTGTGACCCGACGCGACCCTACCAAACAACGCAAGCCGGCTTCTTCGATCGCCAGACACCTGCTAGAGACCGGTCATGTGGTCGACCCGACAAACGCTTTCCGCGTGTTGATGCGTCATCACAAGCCTGTCATTCTTAAATCACTCGAAGCGCTGCTAGTCACGCGTAGCAAGCCGGTCCTCTGTGTGCAAAAGCTATTGACCTTGAACCTCCGTCTGCCATGGTTTTGACCAATGACAGACCAGTGTATACATTGACTTGATGCATGAACTTAAATCGCCTAAACATTTTTTATTTTCACCGCTGTTATGTGTTAGCAACTGACGAGAACTGACGAGAACCGGTCTTCTGATTTCACTGTTCAAATTCGTAACTGGGAAAGGATGTTTTACATCAGTAACTGTTTCACAAGGGATGGAGAAAACTGTTCACCGGACGGTAAACGGAATGAAACACGGTGTGGATTCACCAAACACCACTCAACTGTTGGGGAGGGGGGCAAAATTCACTCTACACAGCTGAAGGTGTGCGTGGTTGGGAAGATTTGTTCAGTGGCGTTATGTGGATTTTTGGGACAGTTTGTGTTTAAGGATCTACACGATGCAACATAACCTGGTCTGCAACGAATTTGAAATGAAAAAGTGAACTTTTTTTCTTTCACGGCTTCAGATACATCAATGTGGTTCACCTGCTACGGAAAATACCCTAGAGTGTCCTGCTAGAATGTGTATTGACTAACTGGCTCATTCACAATCTATACTGATTGCATAAAAGAACCCATTTCTATTAACTTTCGCCCCCGGTGTAGTACGGGATGTTGAAACTCTTGCGGTTAACTTGCTGACGTAAATTTTTTCAAGGGAGTGGATTGAAGACGGTGCAAATTTCGCCACAAGTAATGGTGATGACAGTTTGACTAAACATTTCTTGGCATAAACCTCGCAACATGGAAAACCTGGCTTCACTTTGTGAGTTTTGAGGAAAAAGAAAACTTCGACCCAGATCTCTTACAGACAGTGTGTACGACGTATCAAAAGTTTTACAGGATCATAACTAAAAAAGGGTTCAATAACAAAACAAATCGGCGTATCTATTTATTTGAGGGTAGAACTAATCAAATCGGCTAAATCAGTTCACGGTAGAATCACATGATTGAACCAAAAATGACCTGAATAGGAACATCAACCCGTAAATCTCAAGCATATGCTGAATTTGCGAAGACAAAAGTAATGACGTGTGTATATGCAAAAACAGCCTGAAAATGCAGCTTATGAATGATGGTTCACATAGTCCCAGTGAAACTGAAAATGTATTTGATTTTTTAAACAAGGTGACTCAGCAAGTCAATGTTTCCAAAATACTCATACGTGTAACATTTTGGTGGAATTACATCACAAATATTAAGCCGCTCTGGACAAAAAGTCAGTAGAAAATGAGCGACCAACGGTTCCAAAAAGGGGTCTAAGTGAGGACCACCGTCAACCTAAAATGCTCAGCAAACTGTTATTCTACCTTGATCAGCATGCGTTGCGTAAAAACTGCTTCTATCTGAAGAAAACCGTCCTCACTACATCATATTCGCCTTGAAATAATCGGTTCTCCTGCCTGCAAATGGTTTCATGGAAATTGTACGACTGTGTAAAGGTTTTCGCTCATGTGTACACACATACAATGTGTTTACTTCTGGAGTGAATATCCAAACATTAATTATAATGCAATCATTCGTTTGCTGTGGTTTAACCACCGAGTACTCATGTAACCGATGCGTATTCCTAACCCAATCCATCCTAGTTGCACACTTTCTGAGATAGTAACCAAATCTATGATACTGTGGAAATACTAAAATGTAGCGAAATTTTTGGTGGGGTGTTCACTGTTTTCAACAAGGTAAAAAAAGAAGTGATTAACATAATAATAATATTAAAATTGATGGTAGTTTATTTGCAGTCAAATCCGAAATTCCTTTATGCAATATCAAGAAGATTTGCCCGATTACTACTCAACTATTGAAAGGTACAATTTAGTCTACACAGCTAAAAGTCTGTGTGGTTGAGCAGTTTTGTTTGCTGACTTTATATTGATGTTTGAGGTGGTTTCCATTTAACGATCTTCATTTTGGATTGGTAAGTCAAATTAAAAACAAGTAAGTATTGTCGTATGATTTCTTCATAAACTGGATAGTATGCACTCTCAACGATTGAAGTGAGTGCCCGGTGAAGCAGCGTAACACTTTGGATGTTTGGGTACTGAGATCTTTGATTTCAGCCGGTCTGAAGTTGATTGGCTAACACGGTTTAACGAGGTCGGCCAGAGCATGTCTTCGGGTACAGATGCAGATGTATATTTCATAAATAGGAAATATTTTCACCCGTCACTGTTACAATATTTGCGGTCCCGTAAAGTGTTGAGTGTGGATGCAACTGTGTTACACACGAGAAATTAGACAGACGGCCGCGTCACACTTAGGTCAATAAAGAAATAACGAACCGAAACCTTTGATAATAACCGCTATTTAACACTGTTGTGTGGCTGAAAAATATCGCCTCTCGGTTGTGCCAACAGTGAAGATTATGATATAACCATGGGTCAACGGCTGGGGTAACAACAGGTAGCTAGTGTGATACACTGACTAACTTCCGTTTGCTTTTTATGACCAGTATATGTAGACACACATTTGGTGCAGATCACATAAAAATATGTATCACTACATACAGAATCTGATGTAGGCTATTTAAAAAATGTGGCTTGACATGTCCGTGGACAAAAACTAGAAAAGTAATTACCTAAATAACTCGAGTGTAATTTATACGACATCCAAGCCATGTACTGCATAGCTGCGTTCTAAGAAAGAAAGGAGTACGATAGGTACCCACTGCAAATAGTATTTTTCTCAGATTTAGCCATTCTGAACTTGTGTCCTCAATTTTCAACAAATCAGCATATCCGCGTTGCGAATAAGAACTATCAAACTTCTTACAAGCATGAGTCTCACATTATTTGGAGCTCACCAAGTGTATATTTTTCTAATAACGGGAATTCATTTTCTTTCAAGTAGTTGGGTCAACGTTGTTGACCAATGTGATAAACAGCTCACAATAGGCACGGTTGAATTATCATGTTTACAAAAATCGTCACATTCGTTTCAGCACAAAACAGTGGTTACTTCGAGATGTACCACCGTAACCACTTTGACAGCTACACTCAAATACTCGGCTCCGACAGCCTACCAGTGAAGCAAGAGAGATTAATTTGAACTCTTGAAAAGTCGTATTGATCACTTTTGTATACTTAAATTATAGCCAAAGAATATGAATACTACTTTCTGAAAGGTACTGATTAGAAGGATTGCCGAAATTAGGAGGCTGTAACCAAATATACGACCAAATCGTACGAATTTAATCAGTTATGATATGTATGAACTCTACTATATTTACGCATAATATCTGGAAGACATATTCATCTGATTTTACTGTGATTTTAGAATTGAATGTTTGTTGATCAAGGTTCGCAGGAATTACATGAATGATTTTACCGTCTTTGTTATAATTCATACGTGCTCATCACCTTTTCTGTTATTCTGCGTTCTCTGAGTTTAAGAACGCAGTAAAACTGTGTCTACTCTCAGCAATTCACACACACCTGCTGTTCGAGAATAGGAATACGTGGTTGGGATTTAGCAATTACGTTTACCTCCAGAATAATGGTACTTATGAAATCGTTTGAGTGTGCTCACGACCGACCCTAATAAATGAAGATAAAATTAAGTTAAAATGTCGGAAATGCAGTATGGTATTGAAGCAGATTGTGTTTTTAGACACACCACACGAACGACTCTGACACCGCTATTAATCTACCGACTCCGCAATGTCTTAGGAACGTGAGAAAATGTACATAAACGAGCTAGTGCCTTCTAACTGCTGAGCGTAAATTCGTTTCTGTTTTCGGTGATCAGTGTGCTTTAGTTTGAATCGGTTTAAAGCTCGATTGCTTAGTTTATAAGTAACCATTTGTACATTTTATCCCGACTTGTTTAAATCGTAAATCCTCTTCCGTTATTTTACCCAACATTTCTCATCACTGGGCAACAATTTATTTTTTAGATTTTCTCCCATGAGAACTCG
Organism: Paragonimus westermani; assembly: GCA_008508345.1. Lineage (NCBI taxonomy): Eukaryota > Metazoa > Platyhelminthes > Trematoda > Plagiorchiida > Troglotrematidae > Paragonimus > Paragonimus westermani. The sequence continues at coordinate 120,321 of QNGE01000154.1, read as the reverse complement.
GGGTGAACGCTTTGATCTTTCACATTTGAAATCGCCCATAGAAACCAATCTAGATCTCAACTGCGAAGTTCATCTTCCTGACGCTTGCATCCAGCAAGATGGACTAGATCAAAACCTTCACAAATCATCTGCTGTATGTCCCGAACTAAAGGCCGTCGATAGCACAGCTAGAAATTCGACCCTGAAAGCTAACTTGAATGACCAATCCAGGCCAGAATCGTTTTATTGTGAGTGTGTCATTCAACCACCAAACGTGTCTCAGCAAAAAGTATCCGTGGAGAACAAGATTTTTCAGGACAACACGGAAAATTATTCTTCAGAATCCGAATCGTTTCCTTCTGTAGCTCCAATAAACAAATTTATACCGTCACCAAGAGTAACCATACCACCTGTGACGGTTGCCAACGTTTCAGAACCACAGAAGAAACAAATAAGTCGTTCCTCTGTACCAACTGAATCACCGGTGTGGGTGGAAAACACAACGCGTAGTAAAACAGAAAACGACGCGTGTTTCTGCACGGAATGCTATCAGGCGGTTGAGTCCAGCTCAAGTGGTTACCAGTGCTGCGCTCCCATTGATCCGCGCCAATATTACCAGTTCAACAACAGACACTTTTCACCAAGCAGGGTATGTCTACGTAATTGACTGGAGAGCTGTTGTGTTGTGACTGTACATGAAAAGACATTCACATCCGGTAAACTTCCCTCATGAACTGCATTCTTCAGCCGACAAAATATTCAGGGTAATCTGTAAGAAAGATTAAATTTCTTAAAATGGTATTGATTGTGAACGTGTTCAGAGGTCGGCATGGAAAACTGATACTCCTTTCAAGAAATCGCCCCGAATTACTTCACGTTTGGTAACCAGTTCAGTATAGGGAACCAGTACCAAAATACTACTTATCCACCACAAGAATTACATTCATTTTGAATTAGTTCTATTCTGACTTACGCGATCAAGCCTGTTCACATTGGGCATTTTAAAGTGGTAGGTTGACTCAAGGGTACGGAAACAAACTTCTATTAGCATCTACAGTCGTCATCAAAATTTTGCGAAATTTTGTTGTTTAATGCTGCGCACAACTTAAGTTTACGAGCCTTTGAAACTCGAGAGAACAAAAACTCCAGTGCCACTTTCATCACTTTCGCCTATCTTTTCCTCAAAGACAAAGCCCGAGGATATCTGAACTGATAACACATGACAAAAATACCTGGGACATTCAATACAACATTTCTATCTTTTTTCTGTAGAAGAATATATACTCATAGGTTCAAACAACCCCCCTCTTCTACCATTTCCCAAACAACTGATATGCTCGCATCGTTGTGCCGAATCGACATGCAGCTAATCAGTGAATATATTTTACCCATATTTGCCTCGTATAATATCTCAACATTTAAAATGTTTGCTGTTCTTTCTTCCTCTTTCGTGATTGTATGCAAATTTTGTCAGTTTCCGTTCCCAATATGTGTAACACAGCTAAAAAAAATATTGAGCTTAGGAGGGTGAAAAAATCAACTTTTTACTGGTGAATAACCACGCTTCATCATTGTGCACACAATTTACTCAAGGTCAACAGTACGATAACAATTAAATTAAAGCCAACGAAACATAATAAATTATGTTAGATTTGAATGATTTTCCTTCCGTCGTATGTCATAAAGCTTATAGGATTATTTCTGACATTCACAAGCGTTTTGTAAAAATATAACAGACTGAAGCAGGCTTATCATGGAGTAGCCAGAACATATCATATTAACGTTGTGCGCATTCTGTGCTACTCAGAGAGCTGCAGACATAATGCAAACCCTGGAAAAACGTAATTCATACGATGGAGATTCAACGACACCCACGGAATTATATGAAAACCGGCTAAATTAATATGGCAGAAAACCATGGATAAGAATAACACGAATAGAAATAAACTTTTATTCAGACAAGGAGCAGAATAGTTTTTTTGCAAGATACTCAAAATGAACTGTTGCCTAACAAAAACAAAAGATTGCAACACCGTTCACCTTTCATACAGATGAAATTGGCCACTAAATCCATTGGCGTTCTTAACGGGAATGCTAGTCAATATTCAACTTTCGGCACTGTGTGTACAAATTGTTAACTCAAACGGTTTGCCTGATTCGGGGTAACTAATTACCGACTCACTAGTACTACACTTGCGACGAATGCTAAGAAATACTTTGCTGTTACCCGATTTTTTATTTCTAATATTCATGTGCAAATACATCAAGATAATATCAAGTTATGTACAAAGAAATTCTATAGAGTTTTGTTCCCCTTTCAGTTCTGCTTAAAATTGCTGTCAAGTATTACACTCTACTTCTTCTAACACCTTGTGCATTGTGCAATGAACAGTTTTTATGCACATTACTTTGAAATGGCAAATCATGTTACAAAACACCACAAGTGATTTACAACTTTGTAACTCCACAAGCTGCATGGTGAGAAATCCTTTCCACTTGCAGCATATGACAGTATTCACGGACCGTGTGGCTTTCTCCTAAAGACTTCTGACTAATTGACCCACATCGCTTTTTGTCCAAATTTGTCGACCACCTAAGATATTCCGGCTACCTGACTCTCCGTTTCGTCTGGTGCACTTGTTTACGAGTGCTGCCAACTCTGTGGAGTATGAATAAACCGACTCAAATTGTTTATCATCTTTCTAAGGTGCATTTCAATTTGTTATCACGCCGGTACATGCATCATGTAGCTCACTGTAACACAGTGAGCAGTCTGCTTGGCTTGCCTTATGTATGGGTGTTCACACATCAATTGAACTCATGAGTTTTAGTGAAATATTTTTAACTTCTAGCACTTTTCCACTAAAGTTAGAAGAAAGGTTTTGAGCCGGTCAGCTGAGCATATGAATTTCGGACCCAATAGTGTTCACAATGCGAAACCGGTCATTTTCTTTTGGTAAGTTGTAAACAGTATACACTTGAAACACTGTTTTTTTGAGTTCAAAGTTAATTAAGTCCCTGAGACCCACTCAGTTCCTGTATACCTTCATCATCATCATCATCATCATCATTATCCACTATTGACAAAACACAATGACCGTGTGAAAAATTCGGCTTAAGTCACGTGATTGTGTTCCACCACTGATTTGACTATTAGACATACTGGAAATGATCCAGGACGCTCGTGATTTGTCTTCAAACCGATTATCCTATAGTCGGTGTGCCGTTGTTTAATTGAAAACACCGAGTAAATATAGGGCATTAGACGATTTTCGATTTCTACCTATAGCTATGTCGGTTAAATACAACTAACAGATTTATAATGGACCCATGTGAAAAACACACGCAATGTTACGGGCACTTACCAAACTGATTGTCATAAACTTAAGGATCAAGTAATGATCAGCAAGAACCAGGAAAAAGAATCTGATTAACCGAACTGATTACTTTATCGTCAATTGGGAATCTGCCATGCATATCTTTAATTTTCGCAATAATAACTGATATTTTCATTCACCTTCACTCCATGTAGATACTAACCACTTCGGATCTCAGCAGTTCGGGTCAAAACGACAGCTCAGACCAAACAGCTTATCACTTTCACGAGTGCTGTTGCACATATCCTTCTGGCCTTATTGATTCTCAGCCATGTGATTTCTCGTTTGCATATGCTGTATCAACGGCGACAACTAGCTCGACTTGTTCGAAACACCTTCCATGGCACAGGAGACTTCTGAACATAATATTATGCAAATTTCGCCCAAATATCATTGATCCCACCTGTCCATGTAATCAGAACTTACCGATAAAAGAAAGTAACTTAAATTGTCTTAGATTTAACCGAGTAAATGATAGCAGTTTTTGCGAGACAAGATGTTGTGAATGGGCGCGTTTGACGGGGCCACTTTCGGCTTCATTGAAGAAAGCCAACATGCTATTTCGTACAAAATCCCCCTTCATTCACAGAAAAAGGACTGAGCGGTTTCAATCAAGTAATGCTCCAACCATAACTCGGACGGGAAATTGCCGAAAGACAAGTGGTCGAACCAGCTGGGCACAGATTCGCTCACTAACAAGTTTCGAGTCTCATAATCGTCGACACGCACGCAAAGCTCTGCGGACTATCAGTTTCATTCTCGGAGCTTTTATGATGTGTTGGATTCCATATCACATCATAATGATGATAAAAGGTTTTTGTGATGATTTAGCCACACAGTCCAGTTGTGTGAGTCACCATCTGTACAACTTAACCTACTGGCTATGTTATATGAATTCTCCCATTAATCCATTTTGCTACGCACTGTCTAACACATCTTTTAGGCGCACATTCTTTCGAATTCTTAAAGGAAATTTTCAGAGGCGATGAGTCTTACCTAGCCAATGAGATTTTGAAGAACTGTCCAAAGGGTTGTTTATCCGCAAATTGGAGAACATTATTTTCTGTATTCTGTTTGCCGTTTATCAATTAAAGCTCCTCAATCAGCATTTTTTGTTCGCTGCTTCAAAAATTGCATAATCGTGACTACAAGTCAGACTTTTTACTATCACCGTTTTTGTAATGTATATATGAAAAGTAAACAGATTGAACCAATCGTATCTCTCGACTTAATTTTCAGTAGTATCGGCAAAAAACCCGTGCTAGACCTGTTCTTCGTGGTTTCAACCCAATCAAATACACCCTGATCTTGTTAAACAATTTCAAGTGGTTCTTCTAATCGCGTGGTTGTTCGTCTTTGCCCAATCAATTGAACGAAGCAATTATTTGGCGAGAAGGCTGGGTTCGCAATTTTGCATAACGAGGAAAAACCTGAGTTCAAGCTTTTGAGTATCAAATGTGCCAGACAGGGTTAGAGTCGCAAGACGGACTGTAATACAGTCGTCGTTAGATGGCCCAAATTTCTGTTGTGAGATGTAAAAATTAGAGGGCGAAAAAACTAGATAATTTTTCGCCTATTTTTATAACCTTCCTCCAGCATATGCCACCAAGAGAGATCCATGTTTTTCGATTTAACTCTACTAAATCTTACCTTCAGTGTTCACAGTGGATTATCCAAATCCCCAGGAGATGTACTCAGGGACATGTTTTAGAGGTCCTTGCGGTGTGTTGAAAAGCTGACAGGCTGATACGATGTCTACAGCTGTTGTCTCGGTAACCGACAAGGTCAGATAGTCAAAACGAGCCTAAGAAAAAAGCAATTTGGTGACTGACGAAAGATAATCAAGACAGATGTGTTTCTAGTGCGTTATTCTTCAAGTCAGTACTTTTGACCACATTTTTAACTCGTTCATTTAGCCAAAAGAGGCGTGATCGTTAATGTTTATAAACGCTAGATTCCAATTTGCGATTAAGAATATTTACTAGTTAAACAAACGTTCATAATTATGTTGGATGCAAGAGGTGTTTTTTAATTTCAATATAAAACCGTTCCTCGCTTATCTTGTATTCAAAAACACGTTGTTTTACCTTGGACCAATAAGTAGCAAGAATTGAAAAACATCATGAGTTTTGTGACGGAGCTCATTCAAAAACTCCACACCAAGCACACACGTTGATAGTTTTACAGTGTTCTAATAGAAAAAGTAACACACGATTTCCATTGAGTCAGTCCAAAAATAAGTTAAATCTCGAAGTTGATTGTGAGATAAATTTCAGATTATATCGTTTAAGGGTAACTGATTAACTGTGGATAATGTTAACGATTTTTCAGAAGATTTTACAGTTTGACGACAATTTGTTGTCGGTTAGTTTCAGAAGGAGAAATTTGCGATACTTTTGGTTCCCTCGACACCACGGATGAGTACGAGGTGGAATTTAGGCACCAACATACATTATTTGTTCGTCTGTTAGACAGAGGACCACACAAGTTCGGTCGCTTGCTATCACGTATTCTATAATTCGTAGTAACCACATTAGAATTTATTATGTTGTTTATCTCAAGTAAGCTGATTGTGTGAACAGTCTGACTAACGCTCACAGTTGGATACCTCTCAGTCTGAGATGTGGGGTACACTCCTCTATAGTCTCAATACAAAATAGTGTCGCCAAATCTTTGAAAAGTAATATTTTGTTCCTACAACTAGCAACAAAACTAAAAAGTTAAGTTGAAATGTGTATTAACGCGTCACGTAGAAAACAAGTTTAGAAGAAACTTCAGCAGAAAGGAAGATGGAGGTTATGAAAAAAATTACGGTGTGATCATAACCAATGTTCAAAAAACAAATGTTACCTACGCTGTGACATAATTCATGGAATGAGCCAATCTGAATGTCTCATATCACCTGTTGAAGAAACAATGTAACAATTATGAGTACTTTATAAAAATAGACCATTTTAGTCATATCTAACTAAACATCTAAAGTAAAGTTTAGTATGTAATGACAACCGTAGCCCAGATCTTGAATCGTTTGAATTTGAGGGAAATAAGCTTTTTAAAACCCGCATTGTTTGGTGTATAAAAGGCTGCTTTGAGATCCCAGGATAAACTGTCGTCTGATGACTTCAAACCCATTAGATTAGCGAGAGAACAGTGGCGTGAAGTCTACAGGGAATATGTTAATATAACTTCGCCATTCTCCTTCCTTGTCCTCGCTTTTTGGGCCAACCAACTGAGTGCGTAGTAAAAGAGGAGGACTCAATAAATGACAACGTTTGGCACTGAATCCGTAATTTACTCAAGCAATGACAGTTCCATCAGAGGAGGTGGAACCAATTCTGCAGCAACAACAAACACAGAGGCAAATTCAAACATCAAACCGGTAGAAGCTATCATGACCAGCATCAGTGAATTTACTTATGATGGTGAAACCGGTGTAACCTTCGAATTCTGGTACAGTCGGTATGAAAATATCTTCCGAGTGTAGTTGGCTGACGTGAGTGTTAAGAAAAAGATGTTTAGGGGAAAACCTGGTATAGCAGAACACTCGAGGTATAGTGATATCATTCTGCCAAACAAACCTTTTCGATCTCGTAAGTGAAGTAGCACTGATGACGCCGACGAGTTTCTTTGGGGAACATTTATCCTTCTTCAGTATCCGGTACCAGAGCCCCATTTTGATGAAAACAAAGCACGCCGATTTTGTTAGTACATGACGGCCGTAAACCGTCCAGACGATGACGGAGGACCAGACCAAGTGTCTGGTACTCGTCTGCGGTCTACGGTCAACCAGGGATGCTAATATTCTCAGCTGCATTGTGAACATGACTGAACAGAATTGCCATCGGTGGCAGTGGAGTGTCAGCGGCTGATCAGATTGAAACATGACAGAGCTAAGAATGACCAATCGGGGTTATCCACAGTCCACGTCTTTTAGCAGCGGCCACCCAACCGAGGAACCACTGTCGAAGCCCCCAACTGCAGGCTGGCAACGAAGTGACCAACATTCACTACGGTTCTATCCATTCAAACATCAAAGGTGCCACCGACTCGGGGACATGAAGAAACGTTGTCATTCAACACTGACACTCAGAAGTCCAAAGTCACTTCCCAGGAACCACCGAAAGAAATCGAGAACATAAGGGCGAATCTGAATTACGTTTCGGTTACCTTTAATTCAAGCTTTGCTGCACGCAAAAGTACTTGTTCTTGAAAATTACCGGTTGCACTGTTCGTCTACAGTTTGACACTGGTTCTGACATTAAGGAAATTTCGCGACAAACTTAAAAGAGTATTGGCCGTCTGGAATGAAACGAAAACAGAACATTCAGCTCAGAACGCATCTGGAGAAAAACTGGCACTGATGGGTGAGTTAAACTGTGATATCGAGTGCGGTGATGTCCATGCGAGTGGCATGGTTCATCTTACAGAACACTCATTATCGGAACTTCCGGACTTGGACTGCAGTGAACGTTTGAATGTGTTGGACATGTCACTCGGTCAAACGTGTAGAAATGTGAAAGTGTAAACCCCGCTGACAGATCAGAAATCGAACCACGTTCATCGGGACCTGACAGAGAAGTTGGTAAACAAATTCTCCGATATGTTCCAGGAAGACATTGGTTGGTGTACCACAACGAATGCAGTATTGAGCTTAAGTCCAAATGTCAAACCTGTTTCCCAGCCAAAGCGACCTGGCATATGCTGCTCTACTAACTGTGGGTGAAGAGTTGAACAGAGTTTAAAAATCCAGGGTTATCCAGTCAATCAATTACTCGGCTTGAGCAGCCCTTACTACGATCGTTAAGAAGGCTAACTGTTCTATCCGATTGTGCGCAGGTTTTCCTACAGGACTGAATGCCGTTCTGGAGGACCATGAGTGTTCCCTTCCAGTCCCTCAGAACTTACCGGCAAGTTGCAACTGACAAGGATTCTGGAGAACTACTGAGCGTCAACACCCGTCTGTCACATGCAAACTTTCAACAGATCATGAACTCGGTGCTGACTGAGGTCTGAGCAATGGCAGCATAATTCGACGACATAATTGTGATGGGAAATAATTTTAACGATTTGTACCAAAAACTTGATTATCTTCTCAGTCAAATTTGAGAATATGGACTTTATCTTCAGATTGAGAAATGCAACGTGTTTATGCAGCTGATTAAGTAATTGAGATTTATAATAAGCCAGCATGGCCGCCCCCCTGACCTAGCTAATGTTGGTGCGATCAATCGGAAGCCTCTTCCAACTTTGCGACCATACCTGGGACTCGTGAGTCACTACAGCACCTACTTACCTACGGTGCACCATATCCGAGGGTCGCTAAACCAGCTGCTGAGAAAGGATCCAATATGGAATTGATCTGCTGAATGCCAAAATGTCTTTGAAAGTGTTAGGGCCATGCCTGCTTCGAATCCGCACATGACACACCTCCTCGCAACAGATGGCCTCAACGTAGCATCCGTGGTAAGATGAAGCAGCACTTTCAGCGATGAGGCTGCCTTTCTACTGTCAATTCCTGCATCGTGTTCCGTGAACGTGTGATCGCCCCATCTGGTCTCAGAACACGCGTTCTGCAGCAGTTTCATCACGGCCATCACAGCTTCGTTCGCACGAAAGCACTGGCGCGCATGTACTTTTACCAGCCTCACATGGATTTCGACATCGAGAAACTTTGCGAAGGCTGAACTGATTGCGCACTGACTGCCATATCTCTAGTGAAAGTGTAATTGTAATTATGGCTGACTGGGAAGCCGTAAATCCGTGTGCACGTTGACTTTGCTGTGCCAGTCAACAGACAAATCTGTGTGGTTCTTGTCGACAAATACAGCAAATGGTCAAACAGTAGCCGGATGGAGATAACATCGGTAACCTCAACGATGAGGAAACTAAGCCAAATTTTTAGTCGCAGCAGAGTACCGGAGAAAATTGTGCCCGAAAACGGAAATCGGTTTACTTCCGGTACATTCGTGGACTTCTGCGAGTAATTAATCTCTTACGGTCAACGCCACTCTATCCGTAATCAGATGGCAGACTGAACGGTTTGCGGACAAGTTCGGAGGAATTCTTCAAAAAGTCGAAGGGGAAGGACATAAGGTCTTGTTCTAGACAGATTGATCTATCATATCCCACTCAGCCGATCAGAATTTAGCCATGCGATCAAACACCTACGCGTTAGTTGAACTGTTTTTCGTGTTTAATTTCTGATGTTCTTCGTAACGTGATATGTTCTGATGCCTTGACTGTCATATAAAAACGCACCGTCTTTATCTTCCAGCATCTTGTCGACCATGTATGGTAATCATCTCTCTCTTCATATTTAGGGCTCACGTAGACAAATGTTCGCTCGTTTTTCAAACAAGCGATGTTACCAGGTCGACTCCTCATTCTCGGATTTTGCGCGTAATAGAGAAGTACGACCCGGTACATATCCTACAAAACTTCTAAATATATCTCGTTTGGACGCTCTTGAAGTGACCTGAGGAAAACCTGATGTGCGAAAAAACCAAGTCCAGTGTATACCCGGGAGGTCAATATTTGGTAGATCACAGAAGGTCATTATATGCGTAGGACCACGAAGGGAATGCTGAAATGCGTTATTTCCATGTAATATCATCAAAGTTGGGGAAAGGAAACTCGCCAACTTTTAACATGTTAAACAGAGCCATGTGTTTTCTGATCCATCATGTAAAAGAATAATTAGACGAACACAATCAAAACGCCTTCCTAAGGAATCCCTAAATAACCTGGAATAAACATCTGTCTGAAAAAGTACCACAACGCTTTCTGTCTATACCTATAAAATGTTGAAAACATAAAGTGTAGCTTCAGACGCGTTTCCCCACAAACTGTACAAAAAAATTTATGCGTTGTATATTCCTAGACCTCTACAATGCACGCCTTACAAATTTTCAACTGATGAAGTGAGAAAAACATATTGCGAGAATTACATTGAGGACATTGCAGTAAGTTGAATAATGTATAACCGGAACTTAGGTGACCCGACAAACCGATAAATGATTTCCTTTTCATTTAATAATCAGCAAATCCATGGTGCTAAATGTAGTTTATATTATTGCAATCAATTTTATATGCATTACTGATGACTGTTGAGCTTTGGATTATTTGCAACTTGACCATCACTCACACTTGATCACAGCCTTCGCATTCAGATAGACATTCCAGCCAGCCTCCTTTGAAAACAAGCACTAGACTCGGCTTTCGCTCTCACTAGAGCTCGTCAGTAGTGCATATTGTTGCCACGGCTGGGATTTGAACTGCGGCCATCCCACTCATGAGGCAACCGTGTTGACAACTGCGCCACTGACCTCACGCTAGGCACGACTGAATTATCATATCTGAACCCTTGAGGTCACTGTTCTCATTAAGCCTGCTAGACGATATTTTAGATTACTGATTAGTAGTCGGGGATTTGGCCGGAGTTCAAATCCCGGCCGTGGCAGGATAAGCGTTGCCGACGAGCTCTAATGAGAGCGAAACTCGAGTCTGGTACTTCTTTCAAAAGAGACTGGTTGGAAAATCTGTCCGAATGCGAAGACTGTGATCAAATGTAAGTGATTCTCGACTTAAAACTGTTTCATTCGGCTTCCAAATCCCACTTCGTTCAACGTCATCTTCATTTCAGGAGGTTCATTAAATATCCAGAAGTCTTAGACAGTGCTTGAAATAATCTAGTTTATTCGGATTGATTTTCTTTCTAGTTACTTTGAACTGATCAGAAAACAGAAGATTATCGTCAATGAGTTCGCAGAGTGTTACTTTACAATGAACCTGTTATGGGAACTTCAAGTACTGTGACTTTAGAATGAAATCAATATACTTTAGGCGACCATTTTAACTTATGGTCATTTTAATCACCGTAATGCTCTACAGGTTGAGCAAACTTATCCACATCTTACTTCCGTGTCTACTTGTCTGTCTACCGGAATATTACGGGAAACAGATGAAACATTGTCTATTCGGTTGCATACGCACGCACCAGTAGTTGTTTGTATTAAATTACTGGAAATAACAAAATGATCTTAACAGAGGTGAACTCGGATTGATCAGCTTATAAGTCCAAATACTTACCAGTGCAAGTGGCTCAGGCCATCACGGTTCCGATAAGACAAAACTCTGTAGCGCATCCATTTACCTTGAATTATCACCCAGTGTTACATTTATTGGCTGCCTCCAGAAACGGAAGAACACATGAATACGATGTCAGCCTATGGAAATCTGATTATACCAACTCATGTTAAAATTCATGGTCGTTCATGTAGACGGCAGAACTATCTTGCAAACATTAAACTTTGCCATCTAACCCGGGAAGGATTATTACAAACAGCCTTTACGATTATACTACCCCGTTTAATTTGTTGTGTTAGAAGCAAAATAACCAACTTCTTCAGGGTTTTACTTGTCAGATCTCAGTGGAAAATGCACAATTTTGAAAATCTGTAAAGATGAATGCTTAAAGAGGAAAAAACTTGTTTGATGGGGGCAAATTACAGGTTGATAATTGCCTCGTTTTCATTGTTAGTCCGTAAGGTAGTCAGCCAGTTTTACGATGTATAAGAAATCACGAGACGTTGACCGAGTCCAACTGAGTGGCCTTTTTTAACAATGTTGTCCGCCATCCAAAATTCATGGCATTAATACTAAGCAAGGTCACACCACTACAAAACCGCGTCTGATAATTCCCGTACCGCGCAGATTATTCCTGGGTTTTGTAGTCTCATCTACAAGTCGAAAATCAACCCCGCTGATCAATGAGGCAGGCGCACGTTGTAACTGACTTCAACACATTGGCACAATAATCCCCATTCAGACTTTGCATACTCTGGCTAAGAAGGTATGACTGTGTTGCAGCTGAAGCCCACATAGGGTAAGTTAACCCGAATGAACGTGTTTTCATATTTTCCTCACTGGACACCACCTTATTCAACATGATTGCAAATCAGCCATAAGTAACTTAAGTCACCGTGATTATGTGGTTCACGAGGAGACAAAAACAGTTGGTGCCGGTAACGTCTGACTGTATAACAATTAGGACTTAGTGTTACCGAAGTTGGATTTTCTAAGGGCTAGGTTTGTAATAAACGAAAAATGAAAATTTGAGTGTAGATGGAACTAGCGTGTTTAACTTTTCCGACTGTTTTGAAATAACAGCAGCAGATATTGCATTATCTGATAGAAACCATTTAAGTTACTGTTCTTTACAGAGCTGACCACCAGCAGTTCCGTTGTACTTTGGTGAGTCGAAAGTTGTATTCTGTCCCAGAAGATTAAACTGGGCGCTTTTGTCGTACGGAACAGCTTAAGTAAAATACGTTTGTGAGTTTTCATTACTACGTAATCTAATACACCAAGCATTGTAATGTTTTTTTACACATGAATGCCTTAAACAGCATCCACTGTGCTGCATCCAATAGGTGTATTCGGCTCTTCTTATCATAATTCTCTCTATCTATCCGGTGGATCAACACTTTACTCAGTGCGCAGCACCGAGTTTCTAATAAACTTTCAACTTAAAGACAAATTCGCAATAACATTTCAGCCTGTGGTATCATTCGGTCCACTGAAAAGCTTTCCAGTGATTATTGGAGAGTTCTGTCTTGTAATGTCCTCCAATTCACTCTGTTCGATAACTTTGTTTGAATGGCGAATTCAGAAGACCGATTTTGCAAGATGGTAATGCCATTTCTTATGTTCTCCTCAGTTGCTAACAGTGGTGGAAATCAAAAAATATTTAAGCAAATTAAATTCCTACATCAAGTCAGTGTATACACTAGTCTGTCATTGGTTAAAAACCATGACAGACGGAGGCTCAATGTCAACAGCTTTTCCACACGGAGGACCGGCTTGCTACACGTGACTACCAGCGTCTCGAGTGATTAAGGATGACAAGTTTGTGGTGACACATCAAAACACGGAAAGCGTTTATCGGGTCGACCACATGACCGGTCTCTGGCAAGTGTCTAGCGATCGAAGAAGCTGGTTTGCTTTGTTTGTTGGATCCGCGCCGGACAACGCCACACATCAAGTCCTCGATGTACTTGGGCACGTGCTCTTTCATTCTAAGGTGCAGGGATCGTTCAGCTCTGCCAATATAAACGCCACCGCAGCTGCAGGTGAACTTATGGATACGGTGTGAAGTGGACACCTCTGGCGTCCGCGTCTTAATGTGAGGAATGGTGAGTGACTTGGTGCGACTGAGTAACCGCAGTGCAGCTGTATTTTACGTCCGTTGGGTGACTTGATTCAGTCGTCGCGTTAGAAACGTACGGTAACTGCATGAACACCGGTTTTTTCAGGACAGAAGTTTCGTGTGAGCTTATTACTTTCTGCTTACTGTGAAAGTCAATGAAATCCAATGGACAACAGCTATAGACCAGGATCTCACGAATACATTTCAACTCTGTGTCTAGTGTGTCATCCGTACATATAATTTGCGTTCTGTGAAATAGACAACGAATCAACGTGCGTTTGTGGTGTATAGATGAGAAACTGTTGAAATTCAAATATTGTCCTTCCACAGGTAGATTTGCGATGTACCGATTGACATACTGTACCATCATTCCGTCGCTTGACGCCGGTGTCCAGAAAGGTGAGCGTGTCTTCCTTTTCGAACTCAGACGATAACGTTAGATTTCGGTGAAAAGAGGTCAACAACTCCAACAGTTTTTCAATTGTCTCTTTGTCTTGTGCGAATCCTGTTGTGTCGTCAACACATAGACGATAAAGCGGGATGTCATGCAGTGTATTCGCAACAAATAATTTGGCCAAAATCGGTCCTAGAAGGCTACCCATCGCATGCTGCATGACTTCCATTCTGTTCTCACTTAAGTGTTCCCGTTAAAGTTGGTAACTATTACGAACCCCGAGCCCATATTGCAGTGCATGCGAATTGTTGTGCGTCCTTTATGTGGCGTTTTTTGTACGAACGTCTTAGTGACCCGTTGGTTTGTGCACGCGGGCGCCCGTCCGCGAAAGGGGGGTGTTGTATACGCGTCAAGGCCGCCTGTGTGCCCCACACTCATGCCAAGGTTCCATGAGTGTTCTGACTGGTCGCCACTTCAGCGACCAACGGCTCACTCGTCCATGCACTTGAAAATGACCCGATTGCATGTAAATGCGGCAACATACGTTGCGCTCCTACTTGAGTGACTTGTTCTCACTAGCGTTGTTATTGTCCGTAAGGCATGTAGTGGATGGGGATCGGATACAGATACAACAGGGGGGCAGACTGGTCCGATACTTCAGAGGCTCCTAAACGTGAGCCTAAGTGAATGTTATTGACCGTTCATTCACAATACCTTACGCTAATCGGGCGGATTACAATGTAGTTTGCACTCTTTCCACTCACAACTCGTATTCCACAGAAAGCACCCGCATTGCGTAACAGCTCGTAAGCAATGGGACGATGAAACGGATGTGTGATAAGGTCCAAGTGTGAAGTTTCCGGGCTGCTGGCCTGACGAATATACTTCTTACCGCATTTGGGGATGTTTTATCCGTCCCTGGTTCGAATTCAGCCGAATCCTTAATATTTACAGTTGGGTCACTTCAGATTTATCCAACTTGCCAAACTACTCATCAGCGACTGTCAGAGAAGCAGAAAATACAATGTTCAAACGGTCCACTGTTTACCTGGATAACTGTGGAGTGTTGCGTCAGGTACACCCTACATATAACGCGAACACAGTAATGGAAGGGAATTCTACTCCCCAGCAGTTTATTTTGAAATTGGATGGAACAAAGCAGATTTGTGTTTTTTCATGTTTACCAACGGTAAATAAGCGGACACTGTTTGTTGATGCGAACGAAACTGTGAACTTTTTGGACATTGACTCAGTTTTATAACTGTGGACATGGATTCAATAATTAGTCACATTTGAATGAGTTCGTCAGAACCTCAGATGGAATGAAAAACCAGCCAAACAGCCAAACACTCTAAAAAACATGCCATATAGCGAAAGAAAACTGTATGCAAAGATGGTTTATAAAACATTTATTGGTGTTTCTTAGTCACTTCAGAAACAATACAGTAGATCATCTCATAAGTAACGGCAGTTTTATTTATTCCACAGCGCAGTTTCACCAACGTGACAAATATACACTCGTGCCGCCTCCATAAATGATACATCTTTGGATGTCTCAGGCGTCCATCCGGAAAACTTAGAAGTTTCCAGATTCACCTCCACGGATCTTAACCTCGCAGACCATACTTGATCTATGTATTATTCAATACACCTTCACAAAATTCGACAAGTTCAAATACCCACGGTGAAAGATATAGGATACCTTGACGAACGTGTTTTTTTAGGGGGGTCTATGAACAGCTGCGAATATATATATATAAACTTTTATAGTTATGAGTCGGCAGCATAGAACGAGAGTCGTGCGCGTCATTTGACTGACGAGCAACATAGAATTCGTTGAAGGGTTTATCAGAACAAGGCGTAAATTCACAAAGAACATTCCATAACAAGCGATTAACCTAGTGTCAATTATTTCCAGAATTATTACCATAGCATCACCTAGATCTGAGGTGGGAGACGGAAGAACAAACATCTTTGGTTTTCCGAGTGTTTTCTTAGAGTCATACTAGCACAGATCGGTTACTGAACTAACACGATCAGGAGATCAACAAGTTTTCTGTTACAGAGTAATCGCACGTCTACTTCTTCTCAACCCAAGCGTTTTCGCTTTAGAGGGAAGATTGGCTGTTGACTGAGCTTCATCTATGTGTATCCAACATTTCGCTTGTTCCTATGAAGCAAGTTGCATCAGTCAAGCATCACGACAGCTTTAGAACGAATCTGTGAACACTAACGGATGTTGTACGTAGCAGTGATAGACGATCGATCAAAAACCCGGTACTTGCTCAAATGGTCAAGAACCAGCATCATATGGCGTAGTTTTTGTTAAATAACCCACCAAATAACACCAAACGAAGAATACTGGACTAATGGGGTTATTCAGCTCAAGCTGCTTTTTCCACCACTAGGCACTCAAAAGTCGCCTTTTCGCAAGTTTCGCATATTCCATATCAAAGCAACCTGATCGATGCTCCACTCTCAATATTCAGTCAGCGAACGAGTGTGAAATAGGCGGTCACCAATTAGCTGAACATTGTGTTACTTACGTCCTAATTAAGTTGACTGACATACTTGTCCAAATTTGTCATCTCTCCATATGAGTGTACTAGTCTGAGGGTAAATTACTAAGACAGGTCCACTTATATGTCTGCTTTCCCTATCATAATTGGCGTATTTTAAAACGCGAAAACTAAAAATTCATATATATCCACAGCACAATGAGGGGGTGATAAATGTACGGAATTTTCAAATTAATTGTTCCGCACATACATATTCAATAGGGAGCAAAAGATACAAAACCATTCAGCTAGTTCTAAGTACTAATATAAAGCGCTAAAATCAGACACCACAAAATATGCGGAAGTTCTCAGGATAACTAACGCGATAACCCTAATTCGGAATACGTTCACTTTAATAGGTGTTTTCAGTATAAAAATTTTTTAACGTTTTCGGCTCAACTTTGGGCGGAATCGCTCGATTGAAGGCATGAGGCATACTTTGCACAAACGAAGGAATTTATATCCTTATATAGTAGGCCTAGTGAATTTATCTCGAGAATTATTATGCAGACTGAATTTGCAATTTTTTAGCCAGTCTAGCGCTTTACCTTTTCACCTTAATTTTAGTCCATACTCAAAATACTTAACGTCTTCAAAACGTCAGTATATTATACTCAAGTCATAACGTGTGGCAATTTATTTAAATGTTTCTTCATCAAAGTTATTAATAGACTGAAGTGGTTTTCCAACGAACAAAGCCTGACGCTGTTCTGCGGAGTGAACTCGAGTTCTAAAAGCCTTTTAACAGTTGGAATAAACCCACCACATAAAGAGTGAGTTTTAAATTCATTATTGCTCACTTAATGGAAACCGTAAACTCTCATTAGTCGGGGTTAACATCTGGAGTAAACTTGAAGGGGACGCGTGGCTTTATAGCTTTTTGTATCGTTCCGTCCAGATTTCCTAAAAAGAGGATTTGGACTCATTCCCAAGAGACGCTGCAAATCTTGTCAGTGATAGCTGAAGTTTCAGTTGAGATTGCAACCACACGTACAGATGCACAACTTTAAGGGACATGTTTTCAGAATTTAATAGATGCTTACAAGCGCATACCGCCCACTTGGCTGCGATGCGCATCATTCAAATATCCCACCCGCATGATCGGAGATTACTCGATTTGCCAGTTTCACTGTCTGGAGAATCAAAACAACGGACAATAAATCACTGTGCTTAAAGTGTGGCAGATTGGGAATCAATGTCTGTCAAATTACTCTTTGATTAAGTGTAGTGCATTAGAAAATTTTACATAAATTGTCTGTACGTTGGTGCAATTACTTCAGGTGAGATATGCGATAAATTATACTGTGGGTGCAATGAAAAGAAAAAATGCTTTTAGGTTCTTCAAAGTAATTTCCCGTGCTGCGAAGTCCACTCATCAAAACAATGATCCACAAAGAAGTTATAATTAATGGATTAGGCCTATGGGTGGAAGGTACAGTATGCGTAACCGGCAATCGAAGAACGAAAATCAGAACAGACAGCTATCTGGGCAGCCACGGTATCAAAAACTACGCCTCCCAACGTGTGAGAGGGAATTTGTCCCCCAACTGTTCGAGTTTTACGAAGTACGGAATACATCGTGCGTTACTCCAAAATCAAGAGTGCACGCGTATCACAAGTTTACCTCACGTCAGGTTTTGGTCGGATATTTCAACGTGGATGAAGCCATGTTTCTTACGCCAGTGTTAATTCATACACGTGATTTGTCAAGTGTGCTTCTAACTAATTTGGGACAATTCTGTTGATGGAAGTAGCCAGCTTCTGGCTCATTCATCGGCCACACTAATATTTTATATACGCCTAACATTACTCAAAATTCGTCGAAGTTGTACTATTCCCATTGAAGTTCCACTCAACCTCTTTTGAAACGAGTTAGTAGACGCGAATTCTACCCCTGTTAGAGCTCGTCAATAATGCATATCTTTGCCTCACCAAGTTAATGATTTCTGTGAGTTCAACTTGGAGAGAAGTCCTAGTCGAGGAATCATCGATTGAAGTTAACATGACGGTAACTGTGTCTTCTCTTGAGGCGATTGGACAAGCAGAGCATTACTCATAAGCGAATCTGGCTGGACGTTCAGATAATCAGATAACTGATAATCCAGTTATTCTTAATATGTAGTCAATTGCGTATTGTTCGACATGGTTGCTCCAAGAGGGGGTGGCCGAGTTTCTACAAGCTCTAACAAGAGCAAAGCTGCAGGTTCATGCATCTTTCCAAAAGATGTTGATTGGAAAGTCTATCCGAATATGGAAACTGTAGAAAAAATACCAGTGATGTTTAAATCGGATTTACTCGGCTTTTAGACTACTCATCAATAATCTGAAATATTGGCCAGCACGTTTCGTGAGACCGGAGATTTCGACCTGCCTCGATAGTATACACGTATAGGATAAAGCAGGAAATATCCTTTTTCTATGTTGGCACGTCCTCCAGTAAGTTGCTTCTAATTTATTGTACCAAGGAAAACTTGTATCGTCTACGGTTTGCTAATTTTCCACTAAGATCTGACAAGTAAAACCCTGAAGAAGTTGGTTAAACGGGGTAGTATAATCGTAAAGGCTGTTTGTAATAATCCTTCCCGGGTTAGATGGCAAAGTTTAATGTTTGCAAGATAGTTCTGCCGTCTACATGAACGACCATGAATTTTAACATGAGTTGGTATAATCAGATTTCCATAGGCTGACATCGTATTCATGTGTTCTTCCGTTTCTGGAGGCAGCCAATAAATGTAACACTGGGTGATAATTCAAGGTAAATGGATGCGCTACAGAGTTTTGTCTTATCGGAACCGTGATGGCCTGAGCCACTTGCACTGGTAAGTATTTGGACTTATAAGCTGATCAATCCGAGTTCACCTCTGTTAAGATCATTTTGTTATTTCCAGTAATTTAATACAAACAACTACTGGTGCGTGCGTATGCAACCGAATAGACAATGTTTCATCTGTTTCCCGTAATATTCCGGTAGACAGACAAGTAGACACGGAAGTAAGATGTGGATAAGTTTGCTCAACCTGTAGAGCATTACGGTGATTAAAATGACCATAAGTTAAAATGGTCGCCTAAAGTATATTGATTTCATTCTAAAGTCACAGTACTTGAAGTTCCCATAACAGGTTCATTGTAAAGTAACACTCTGCGAACTCATTGACGATAATCTTCTGTTTTCTGATCAGTTCAAAGTAACTAGAAAGAAAATCAATCCGAATAAACTAGATTATTTCAAGCACTGTCTAAGACTTCTGGATATTTAATGAACCTCCTGAAATGAAGATGACGTTGAACGAAGTGGGATTTGGAAGCCGAATGAAACAGTTTTAAGTCGAGAATCACTTACATTTGATCACAGTCTTCGCATTCGGACAGATTTTCCAACCAGTCTCTTTTGAAAGAAGTACCAGACTCGAGTTTCGCTCTCATTAGAGCTCGTCGGCAACGCTTATCCTGCCACGGCCGGGATTTGAACTCCGGCCAAATCCCCGACTACTAATCAGTAATCTAAAATATCGTCTAGCAGGCTTAATGAGAACAGTGACCTCAAGGGTTCAGATATGATAATTCAGTCGTGCCTAGCGTGAGGTCAGTGGCGCAGTTGTCAACACGGTTGCCTCATGAGTGGGATGGCCGCAGTTCAAATCCCAGCCGTGGCAACAATATGCACTACTGACGAGCTCTAGTGAGAGCGAAAGCCGAGTCTAGTGCTTGTTTTCAAAGGAGGCTGGCCGGAATGTCTATCTGAATGCGAAGGCTGCGATCAAATGTGAGTGATGGTCAAAATGAAAATCTTTGATGTCTCAATCACCGGTTTTTTGGCCTAAATTAGCAGGCAGTAACTGCGTTCCCGATCAAGGCAATTTAACTTTCTCGTCGTTACTCACAAACAAGTGTGAATGAACGTTTAAATTTGCTAATTCAATCATGCCTAGTATGAAGTTACTGACACAATCGCACGCACAGCTGCCACTCAAATGTGTGGTCGAATTTCTGGTCCGGGCTGCAGCGATATGATCTACTAACAAGTTCTATTACGACTGAAACTCGAGTCCAATATTTCTATTTCAGAAAATCCGGTTGGAAACTTTGTGGGAAGGCTACAGTAGGGGTTAACTAATAGTGGTGTTCAATTTACATATCAGTGGTTATCGCTAGTAGCGCTCAGGATTAAAATTCAAGTATGGTTTCTTTTTGAAAGTGAATGACTATGAGAACGATAACACCGTGATCAGTTGTGGATGAGCACAGTCAAACTTCAGGTCAATTATGCAGGTGTCAGCAGGAAAACGTGTACGCGTGTTCGTAATACACCAAAGTATTCACGATGAAGTGATAACGACAAGACACTGAACACATTGTGCGGTAATGAGCTACTCTGTTTACACAGGTTTCATTCCCTTCACCTGATAAACTAATCAGTCTTCTGCGCAGGCAGTTCATTCGCGATTATCTCTTTTTGACTGTTCACTTTTGTTGCTGTTTCTAAAATGTTCGGCTTGACTTTTCAGCTGAAATTTAAGTTTGTTTCTCCCATCCTATATGAAACACAAAAGTGATCATTTCCCGTAGTGTGTTTTTAGTATAGAACGAACTACTGGGGTCCCTTCATTGTTTGCATTCAAAAGAGGAAGATTTTTAGTTTTGCACCAGCCTACTATATGTCCAATCAGTCCTGGAGGGCTGAGCTGAAAGCCTTCCATTTACACATCCAACATTTTCAGTTGTTTGCTCACACTCGATATGGATTTTGAGAATGAAACTATGGCTGTACGTTGCAAGCCATTCGTGATGTCCCTTTTACACAAGTTCTTACGCTTTTCATCACTTTAACAGGCTAATCCTGTAAGGAAACAGAAAACTGGACTGCGCGTAACCTCAATCAGGCTAGCTAGAAAGCGCTAAGTGGGATCTGGCGTCGTATACTTGCTCCGCTGGCTTGACCTCAAATTTTGGGAGTTAAATTACAAATAGTGCGGCGCACAAAACTTTTATAACTACCTCTGCGACGGTATGCCTTAGCCGCAATCACTCTAACACGCTTATCAGGATTTAAGCATAGCCAACTGATTGCACAGAAAATGGTATAGTGTTGGTCAGTGTGCTAAGTCACCTGACCCTTCTGATCGCTTAAAGATGAAATCCACAGTTTCGTATTAATAACCCTCCTCTAAACGACAAATGGATAGCCCAGTGAGATAGTTGCAGGTAAAATATCACAGCTGTAAAAAGCCATGAGAGGGCTGTATTACAGTTATTGAATTTGCTTTCAAGTGTGTAAATATGCATTTGTTAGACGGCAAAAGTGTTCCTAGGTGACACCTTATAGGTGAAACGGTAAGAATTGTGAATGCAACAGAGAAATACACACGAAATGACTCTTAGAAGATGGTGATCTCAAAATTTTAAGGAACAAATTTAACATAAAATGTCGTCCAGATGCCAATAGTGACCATTTTTATCTTGTTCACTGTGTTTAGTCCGAAGAATTCGGTTAAACTATCATCTAATCTCTTAATCAAGCAAGCATAGTCAGTCTATCAATCAGGTTTGATAATAAATTGTCACTGTAGTTCAGTAATGTAATTAGGCAACCAGAGCGAACGGAGAATTTGTTCACAAGTCTGTAGTTTCATGATAACTGACATACCTTTTTCGTGTAAGTAAAACAGGGTGGCTGGAAATCATTTTTATTCATAGGAGCGTGTGTGTTACACCCATTTGCTTTCATCTGGAAACTACATATGTATAGAGATGAAATCTAAAAAGCATGTTTGTCTGCAAATGCTAATGTTTTGGTAATATGCATGCTACGTCAACGTAGTTAAAACAATTTTCTGTCGAAATAAAGCACATCGTATAATCTTTAACAGACCATTGAAATTGGAAGCGCATCTTTAAACTGTGTGCCACTTAGGTATTGCAAAGCTGACCTCAAAGAAGCCGATTAACACAGATACTGCAGATACAACACTTGGGACGGTAACAGAAGGTGTGCAGTTGTTACTAATCTCGTCAACGATAGTCCACTTTGTACCAAATATTTCAATTGGTAAACAAGGAAAAACATCAACTTCGACAATCCTGTTCAAAGAGTCGAAAATTGCAAATAGCTTCAACCAAACGGATATACATATGCGTACAGTAGAACGTAACAAAGTTAACTATGACTTATCTCCAGCATGCATCTGATGTACCATAAAAACAACACAATCGCTGTTTTCCCATTAGGTTACCACCTCAGTTAGAATGCACAGCTGACTCACTCGTATTGTGTGCCCACTCATTATCGAGTCTCATGTTCAGTGGAGTCCAACTATATCAGCACCGTTTTTATCTTTTAATACGTTTAATGTCGGGGCAGAATAGCTTTCACACTTAATATTTCCTCTGTCATTTGAAACACTGGTTCACACCCCTGACTTAATAGTCGCCAAATTTTCAACCCGTTGTCTGTAAGGCTTTTTGAAGAATCGCTTAATCACTAACCTACTCTGCGTACGCCGTAATTACTATGAACGTGCCAATGATTGAACTCAAATCTGTGGCTCCAAGTCAGATTGTATAGGTTTGATAAATAGCCAGTTAGCTTAAGGATACCAGTTTATCAATGTCGAGTTAAAATAATTTTGGCAGCAAATCAAAGTCTCGCCAACAAAGCGAACGGACAAATGCTAACATCTAACAACTTTTTTCTTCCAACAGTGTAGTTGAATTGGATCATCGGAAGTCAGTGGATTTACTATTACCGGGTCTGTAGTGTATCACGAGAAAATCCTGGAGTGTCATGGACATCTCTGCATACGACTCAACTAGAGGTGTACGGTAAACTTTAAGATCATTTGGTATTATATCTTTCGCATGAAACACATTGAGGCTGGAAGTGGGGACTAACTCCTGATGGTCAGTTTTAAGTACGCAGGTAATTATTTGGCGTAGAGCAGGAGAGATGACTTAATAAACTTTCAACTGGAGTGATCTTGTGCTTTAATTGAACTTTTTAAGGTAATTCCAACAACTGAGCCACATCGCTTTCGATACTTCTTCAGCTAGTCCCATTATTCAGTTCACTGCGCACCGACTAACAAGAAAATAGGGGTATTTATAGATACACCAACCTCTTCGCATCCGATCCTTTCGCTGGCACTTGAGATCGATAAGGACGGTTGTATACCTGGACACTACTATCAAACTATCACAACACAGCACTGTGTCCGTCGATAGAAACAAGCCTATCTGGAATCACTAACCCCAAAGACTCAGCAGTTTTACACCCACCCGGCAAAATGTAGGCACCGTTTGCACAATTGTGACATTGGACTCCAAGTGAAAGATTGCTCATTCGTACTGCTCCCCAAACGTTCACCGAGTGTTGCCCGTATAAACGGACTTGCCTCAAGAAGGGAACACTGTGGTACTTCTAATGAGAGGACTGAAGCGATCGATTTGACTGACATACCACGCAAATTCGTTCTACCTGTCGAGGAAGTCGCCAGTTCCCCGAAAATATGGTGTGACAAAAACTGATAAAGTACACTTGCCAGTGACCCTCATAGTTGACGCGGTCATATGCGCTTTCACCCTCTAACTCTTGTGTCAAATCTCTGGCACCACACCTACACGCTCAAATGCTCACATGCCTACAACCCACCTACGCGCCTAAACGCTCACACTACATTCCGCCTACGCGCACCAGTGTACTGTTCGGCTGATCATTTGGTCTACCTTTGAGTTGGTCTTCGGATTGGTCACAAGCCCTTTAAATAAGATCTGGTTTGTGGCCGTGTTGTCTTCGGCTTGAGTGAAATAAAGGAGCCTTGTCCGAAAGTCAGTCATTTCTCTCTGTTCACGCGCTAGCCCCGGATGGTCGGGATGGCTGAGAAGTTACGAACTAGTCGTGCATCCTCCGTAGCCCGTTATCTGTTACCGTTATCGGTCGTTCCGTTATAGACCGTTTTATTAACCATTATTCCGCTATCTGTTTACGTGCTCATAGGCCACTGAACCCGTTACAACACTACCCCAGAGTTGAACTCCCGTCTGTTCGACTATAGATATCGGTACAATTAGGTCACACTGTGTCTAACACTTCACCTGCAGCTGCGGTCTCTTACACTGGCATAACTGACGAATAACCGGGCCGTAATGCAAGGATGCACATATCTGAATACGCTGATCTGATGTGTAGTGTGTTTCGATATAACTTGTATAGGTAGCTCAATCCATCAGGCTTCGTGATCAAGCGCACATTACAGACTGTTTACGTCATTTACCTAACAGAAACTTTCCCCATATTGATGCATCATGGCCAGCTCGGCTTTCTAAGGTCAAACGAGATCCTGTTGTTCACGCATAATAAGCAGGTACTCTGTACACAGACACTCGACATCGACAAACAAATAGATAAATAAACACTAATTAAACTGTGTTGTTTTTTATTCTACCGTCCCCGCACATTTTCATTCTATTGTCACCCTCGTGGGTAGACAGCTTTTCATAGCAATTCATTATTTGGTTTCCTCAAGAGAAAGCAATAAGTAGGAGTATTTCTGACCGCTCACCTCTTCACATCAGTCCGTTTTTCTATTAATGACGTATGCAATGTTTAGTCTCTAGTCCAAAAAGTAATACATATTCTACATCATATGCCTTCTGTCACTTAATTTCTATACTACTCAGTCCTGTGCGCTTTTGACAATTTTGTACTCTCCCACCGACAATCATACCCAGCTTTCATTTTCTCTATTTTTCGTAAATAGATGAGTTTTTCATTTACACCTTCATAGTTCTTACCACACTTCAATTCTATTGCTCGTTAAAATGTTGTCACTTGAAAGTCTAAAAAGTCTGTTCAAAATCACGTTCTGCTCAATTAATCTTTTTGTTTCTAACTTTCATGATTACACTATAAACATTTAGCGGACTCCAATCGAAAGAAATTAAATGTTCACGTTGAGATCTACGTTGTTAGCTTAAGTTATCGCCTACATCGGACAATTTTCGTATGAAACCGGATTTTTTACCACATAGTTATTCAAGGAATTTAATCATTCATTATCATTACCGTTAATAAATTTCGGCTGTTTTTTCCATTTTTTATTACCAGTTAACTTACTTTCACAACGTACACTTTTTTACTCGCTAAATTCGTCCAAAGTTTCATTACAATAGAAGATTCGAATAAACTTCTTTAGGATAACAACAGGAGTGTTTATAATAATGTATGAAATTGTTTTCGCGACTGAGATCTACTGAAATATACTGGTGTATATCGTCATACTTATCTGCCTCACAGAATTACATCAGATATTCACCGAATCAATTGAACGTTTTCACTAGAACATGGATAAAGTTTAGCACCAAAAGCAATCATCCTCGTTTACTGTTCTAAAGAGGTGGGAACATCGACAACAAGGCCATTTCGTATACGCCAATCGATTACAAAACATGATACAGCTGTTAGACAAAACGTATTTGGAAGGAGATTGAAATGTGTTTGTCTACAAACATCGATTTGTCATTGCTCATAGCCACTACATGCGGCGTGTTAAAATTCGGCAGATTTAGAATACTGATGAGTAGTCAAGTATTTGTTTTATTTTCAAGTTGAATAATTTGAACAAGTAGAACTCGTTAACAATATAGCCTTCATTTACATCAGTAAGACTGGTCTCTACTGATGCATCATTACAGAAAGTCCGCGCGTTAGATGAACCGTGTAGCCGGTCTCTAGCAGTGACTTGTCGATCAAAGAAGCCGGGCTGCGCTCTCAGTCAGGGTGGCATCGGGCTCACTAAAAGATGTAAAGGAGTTCCCTCACCTTAACGCGAACGCATCGTTTAACCCTATCCATGTCGGAGTCACTGCGGCTGTGAGTTAACAAGCGTATTCGATAGGAAATGAGCCAACGAAAACATGTTCAAACAATTTCAAGCAACCTTCGTTAAAAAATGGTGAAATAATATGGCCAGTGATAAATGACTGAAAATCAGCATAGTTTCCATAGGAAATATTCATCATTCACAAATCTTCAGCTTGTTCGTGACTTTCACTCGAAGGCTGTGTCCTCAGGAGTACTATCTATCCCAATATGTCTGGTGGAGTTGATTACTCGATCCTGACAAGGAAACGTCACACTCAGGGTTTGAATGAGCGCTCTCTATGATAGCTGAAAGAATATTTAATTTGGTATGCGCTCAGTTCTAGGTCCACGCCCCTTATTGTTCAGTCTATCCGTGCATAAATTAACCAACAGTGTATAATGGCCGATGTTGCTGCATATGGACAGCCCAAACTCTGGCTAGTTCACGTATGTTTGAAAGGTGTGAAAACTGTACACAGTGACTTGAATTGTTATAAAAACGAACTCACGGAAAACCATCTGGTGTTCAACAGATGCAAAGTTTTGTCCATTTTTCATCACAATCATGTCATGCCACTCAGATAACACTATATACCTCGCTTTTGTGTGCAGGCAAAGAATAGAAGTCCTAATGTTGGACAGTTTAGCTATCCAAGACGGTAAACTGTTGAATATTACCGAGTGTTATTTTCTCTTTTGTCTTAACTATCACCTACACGAAACAATCAATTATGTATATCTAGGACCTAACAGAGAAGTAATGACAATTTCGCGTGCTGATTCACGTGTATAATGAAAGATGGTGGTAGAAAACTATAGCAGTCTCATGAAAGCATCCCGGGTTGTGTAAGCATATGTTGAAAGCAGGAATCAGCAGTTGCTTTATTCTCAAAACCTAACTTCCGCAAACCCTAATATAGCTGAGTATCGGATACGCCGTAAAATGCTGAGAGAATTAATGGGTAAACTATGTAATCCACTTTCAAAACGTGTTTCGTGATCTAACTCAATGCTTTGGATGTTGGTTGCTAACGGCTAATGTGCTATAACTCTTGATAGCAGCTGCAATGCCTAAGAACTCCGTTTTTTTATAGAATGTTGCTTTCTACATTGTACAAGTCACTTTGCTTGCAAATGAACCGACAGAAAGACCTAGTAAGTTGCTATCAGAATGGTACTAGAAGACAGCAAACCTGAATTACTGACAAAAAGTGGACTTCACAACCGGTTGAAACTTTTGACTCGCAACAACTGTAAATTGACACAATTGGTGGAGTACTTACTCGTTCGAAGTAGGATCGAGCTGATCCTCTGTTAGTTGCAGTTGCCAGTAAATCTTTACGGCTATCCGATTGCTGGGGGTTTTCTTTAAAAATTTCTCTTCAATCTACATACTGTGGGTGATGTGCTCATTCTACACCCATACCATACCCGAAAGACACAAATGAAAAATATTACATTTATTAGACACGAAGTTTTCTTATGATTATTAGTGTGTTGTATCGTACTAGCGTTATATTCGCTGAGAGCAATGCCTAATAAAGTCGAATTCGCCGTTTGACTTCCTTATATATCAAGTGAGACGATATAGATGGACTGAATCCAGTAGCACAACACGATAAATATGAAAAGATGTACCGAAGTGGATTGGGAAGACCCTCAAAAGACAGACTGTGGACTTCATAATTGCAAATAGCCATTTGATGACTGTTTTAAATTCTGAGTTCAACTGACTGCTAGTCAGAAACTAAACCTCTCACGTCACCAATTAGAGCTGCACGTTCCGATGGAAGTGATCTACCATTCGTCGCATCTTCTACTTGACATGATAATCTAGCGCAGACTACACCCTTCGTTGTTCTCGCAACTTGAGCTTTGGTCTTCAGAACCAATTCAAGGGAATTTAAAGACGTTAAATTTGACATTAGATGGATAGCCTTCATGTACATCAGAGCCGCTGAACAGAATACACCTCAGTATCTGCTCTAGTTAATTAATAGCCAACAAAAATCAAGCAAGTTAGTAGCTCGGTCTTTGCTTGCAGTTAATTTCCGAAACGCCCTTGTAAGAGGGGAAGTATTAGTGCGAAGCAGCAACAAACAGTCTACAAAGACGAAGATTTCAAATATCCTACCTATCTAACTTGCTCTTGTGTAACCCCATTTAGATGAAAACTCGTGGATAGGCGTTGTTTTCATTAAACCATGAACATTCACGAAATAGCAGTGTGTGTATCATGGCAATTTAAAAGAAATAACTTCATTGTTAAGATAAGTTACAGTAACGTTTAAATATTCACTAATCAAAAAAGAGGTGTACTGTGGTTTGTACGTTTCTTGTTCATTTTAGATATACCATATATATGCTTTCACAGATGCGTTTCTTATCTCCTGGATATTTTGTTCAAATAATGGTCTTAAGTAAATTTTGTGTACTTTAATATTACCAGTTCCCTGAATGATTTAAAACTTCCTGTTTCTTAACAGTCATTTGCACAATAAGACTGTTGTATGCATGTTGTTTTACAAGACACTAACTAGTTGAGCGACGTACATTAAAACACAGGTTGCAACCAGACTTCCGGTTAGCCACACATAATGGACTGTTTTAAACTGCCCACCTGCTGATAAAGTGACTGGTTTGGTGCATAAAATCTGCAAAGATCTGCTGTTTAAGTGCAACAGAACGAAATGGATGTGTACCGGATTTATTGGATCCGAAAAGAAATCTGTATAGGTAAACAAGGTCAAACATAGTATATATCATGCCACCATCTTAACTCTTGTAAATCCAGTAAACTCATCAGGAGAAACGTGGCAAGCTAAACTATTTAGTAAGCGGGTTGTCCCCAGTTTGGCAGAAATGTATTCATCGTTAAACATACTGTGGTTAGCAATTGGTAGCATTTGTTCATGTACATTTGCGATTGTCAGTGTTAGTTCGAAGTAAAGGCCCGTAAGCCTGCTCACATAGTGTTTATATACACTCTGAGGGCTAACTCCACTTCGATGTGTATGGGTGTGACTGCAAGCGGAGCAGCATACGCTACATGTAACAACCCGGGTACAGGCCCTTAGGTTTCGCTCACTGCTGAAGGTTATTGTGCACATGATTGTCGTTAATCATAGGAAGCTAGTCAGACGTAGACTAGAACGTTTTAGATTGCATCCATTTAATCACGTTCAGCTAGACCCTTTGTGTCCATTAACAAGATCGTTGCCTTTTTCTGATCTAATCACCTGTGATGAAATATTGCATCTCCATATGTGTCAGTTTCATGTCATGAGAAAATCTGTCAACGAATTTGGCTGAACAACTGAGATTGCCTTGGAGGTCGAGCCGACTATTAGTCAGTTACGTTGCAAGGACGTGCAAACAAAAAATTGTATTATCCAGTGATGTCTCCGTCAGTATGCCACACTACTAAGTATACAAACCTAGAAACCTTAGACTTAGTTTACTTCGAACACTTAAAAATGAATGGAAACCTTCACTATGTGGTAACTGTTTTAGCCTAAACTTACGGATAGCGCACAGCAATCTTTATTACAGAAAACATCATAGTATCCAAAAAGCATTTCCCTCAAGGATTACAGCTCCTGTAAACTTGTGGCTCACACTCAGCTGTAATTCTCATCTTCGTAGATAGCCCACTTTGATCGCGGTATGTAAACCAATCTTGAGTGCGCAATAGTAAGTGAGGGAAGTTTTTTGATTCTGTAATTTTTATTCTGACCAGTCAGATATCGGAGTCCCATTTTCACCACCTTCACACCAAATCGTCATTGTGCGTTCTGTAACAAAATATGAATTTATAGACCGCTGCGTAACATCAATTTTCCATTCTGTTGATCTCACCAATGAAATATCCACCGCAATTTCCTCAAATTTGAGTGCTCATCTTATTCGTCTTTGAATCTACCGAGTTTATTACTACCCACACAGTTGAACGGCTGTTCCTAAATCCCGTTCAGTCCATATTTGTGTAGTCTCCTATTCGGAACATGTCTGCATGAGAATACGATCATACCACAAAAATCTCATCTTTACCGGTCAACACGCTTGTCGCACAAATACAAAGGTTGGAGTGTAAAGTCCGGCTTGGATAAAGATGTGCACTACCGATGAGCTCCAATAAAAGGAAAGTTCGAGTCTAGTGCTTCCTTACGAAGCTGGCCGGCCGAACGGCCCATCTGAATGCAACGAATGGGACTGAATGCGGGTGGTGTTCAATTTGCGATTAGCACAGAGCAAGTGAGTATTTTTTTCAAGCCATACGAAGAAAACACTGTTGTTCATAAGTTAATACAGTTGGCACCGATATAGGTTTTACACGACCAACCTTCATTTCGTTCTGTAGCGTTACAAATAAGATATCTTAAAAGTGAAATACGTGACAGTCCTTTCTGGTTAAGTGCCACCTGTGTCAACGTACGATAGCATGGGTAAACGACTAAAACACCTTATGTAAATCGATGTGCACGACATCGTTTAGTGTAAACATTCTGTTTTACGGTGCCGTTATCCGTTATAGGTTTGACAGAACCTATTCAACATTGTGTTCCTACGGGTAACTCCTTCCCATTAAGATAGAGCCCAATGTGATACACTATCCTAGCCCGATTTGTATATGTCTAATTCGGTTTGTTTGAGTAGGCGAGGCAAGTTTTGTGTTGTAATTGTTGTGGTTCGTTTTTATTGTTATCTTAGGCGACTTGATACACCCTCTAAATGTTTAGTTGCACCGGTCGACGACAGAGTACAGAGTTACAAACCAATACTGGTTCGTCTAACAGGCAAGTGCCACTCAGCCCTAACACTGTTTGGGTTTGGATGTATCCCCTGTAAACTATTGAGTACCACCACAACTAAGCCAACGATCACCGTGAACTTTCCACACAAGCGTAAAGTCGCAATAGAATCGCTGCCATCAGAAAACTGGGACAATCCCTTGTGCTGTGCATTTTTGAAAACCAGAGCACCCATCAGAGGGACTACGTAGGCACCATTGTTTTGATTGACGACTGGGCAGTAACGCAGGACCGCTAAAACACTGTTCGCCAATCCGATCAGCTGCGGTCAGAGGGCCAGTTCGAATTTTGATTTCGGGCCAATGGGTAACACATAATACATTCTGACAGCGGTAGATGCTACTGCGATCCTGCTGCGAATTCTGAATACGTGTAAGTCCACATAGTCTGTTCAAGCACATCAGTTATGGCAACAAAAAGCAATGGATCCCAGTAAGTATATTTGCGATATAAAAAATATTTTAAAGTTTTCTTGTGTTATAACCCACTCAGTTCTCATCTAGCAAACAGGTTAGCATGTACTGGAGTGGATTTAATCAGAACGTAGCAAATGAAAACTGCGTCTGATTTCTTTGTTCTTACTTTAAATGGAAAGACACAACTAGCTATGTAATTGTCAACATCCCATGAACATATAGACAACTTTGCCTCACTGAAAACGACACACTGCCTGGCACTTCAGTTCTATCCGAAGAACCTTTGATTCTGTACGGTCACTACAATACATACATTACCGGCCCCCGAATATGAAACGCAGTCATCCTTCCTCT
Organism: Paragonimus westermani; assembly: GCA_008508345.1. Classification (NCBI taxonomy): domain Eukaryota; kingdom Metazoa; phylum Platyhelminthes; class Trematoda; order Plagiorchiida; family Troglotrematidae; genus Paragonimus; species Paragonimus westermani. Next base: position 88,369 of record QNGE01000154.1, on the reverse strand, counting down.
CTCTAGGTGTATACTGTTGACCTGTGATTTTATTCTCTGCGTATTATTGTATAGATTTTTAAAATGTAGTTGCAAGTCCGTGTTTGAATACAACGCTCAAAATGTTATCCCATAAAGCACCATATATTATAGGTGCACGTAGTACTCCAGCTAAAGTTTCAAAGATTGGTTGGTCTCTTAAATAATATTGTACTACCAAGAGTTTAATGAGCGATACTCTCCCCATTACATATCCGAGCAAGTTAATAATTCACAGCTAGTTTTGGATTACTTGTGGACCATCGGATATGAACACAACGCAGATTGTTTATTTCGGTCACCACAACAGTGTGGATACGCTTTTTTCCTATTTCCGTATGGCAGATAACTAAGGTGTTTTTGTACAACATAAGTTGTTCTGCTTGATACTGCAGTTTATTTAACTCAGTTGTTCCACCTATTTAAAAATCTCCCCAGACAGTAGACTCAGGCAATTGTACTGTATGAGTGAACATAACAAAATGCATCACAAAATCTTCCATCATATACATATGCTTAGTATCCAGTAGCTGCTGAAGGAATTTCCTCAGCAACGGCGGAGCTTCTTTCCACCAAGTTTGTTCGTAAGCCTGAGCATTCCATTCAATTCAGTGGAGGAAACCGTGAATCTTTGAAGTGGTAGGATTTTCAATACATTTCTTAGGCATCTACAACAGAATAAGAGGTGTAATATCAGCAAAGAATTTGTTCACATGTATCTTACGTTGCATGACTCATAAACCTGTTGCTGGCCGTAGCTTTTGCAGCTCGAATAAGATCTCCGAAAAAATCGTTTCTCGAATCTAACACTCATTTTGAAAACAGGATGCCTAAAACCTCTGTTGGGATGCGAAACTAGCGTTCACTGTTTGAGCGTTTTAGGTTTATATTTGTTATGAACCCTACTATTTATCTGTAAAACAATATTTGTAGACTTTCAATCGGAAGGCTAGCCTATAATCCTTTTCGACGAACACAATACTGTTTTTTGTGGTGGCCTGAAAAATTAATTTGAATCACATTTAGTAGCTATGGCTAAAAACCGTGCTACCAAATTCACTGGGGACAGATGTCTTATTTTGAGGAATATTGTTTCGATGAACTCAGAAAATCATCTTAGGCTGTCTGCGATATAAAATGAGCTTGGAAGCTCAACTGCATCAGAGGTCACATCCAACAGGCCTTTCAGTTCTACTGACGAGGTAACACTTTCCGTGTTGAAGTAATCCGTTCGTTAATATTCCTTAAAAAAAACCTAACAGAGCAAACTTCTAATCCTAACAAAGCAACAGTATCAATGTTGTCCGTAAGATCCAGTCCTGATGACTTCTGTGTTGTTAAAAACATCCGATAGACCTACTTATTAATTCCAGCTTTCTATCACCTTGAGGTACATTGTTACTTCAACTTCGCTTGCTAACTCTGAACGCTTACAAGTGTGCACCTAATTAATCGGTTCAGCTCACCTTAGAACTTCTGGATAAATAAAATATGACAATGCTTTTTTCCTAACTGTAGGTACTTCAATGAGAATCAGAATCATCATGTAGGGGTGAATACGATGAAATTTTAGTATTGCGTGCAGCTTGGTTCACCTGTAGGCGGTAAATATAATCCCTGAATAAGTCAAAAACTGCCTCTTGATTACCATTCAGTACATCACTTATAATAGTGGTCATCTGTCTAGTAGTGGAATTAAAATCAAAGTTACTAAGTCTTTGATCATTTTCTTCGCATTATATTTTGTGCACACAACTCAACAGTAACCACGATTTTCAGTCCGCTTCAGTTTGGTATTTGCCATTGGACTAGACACCTCTTGTAGAAGATCATCCAATTCCTTCCACACACAACTAGTCTGATTTATGAGTGTTGCAATAGCTTGAGAATGAAATCTACATTCCAAATAAAAATGAGATGAAACACCCAAATGCAATTTCGGTGCACTCTAAAAAAGTCCAAAGCCACGTCATCATCGCATTAAATACATGTGTAAGTGTCCAGATACTTTGGTCTGATAAAAACTATTTCTTCCAAGAAAATCATAGAAAAAAGGTGTTATGGAGGAGTAAAAAAGGAGCGAAAGTTAGTTAAGTTAAACGAACGGGAGAGATAAACTACGCTTCCCGAGGAAACAGCAACGAAGTATCACTTGCGAATGGCAGTCATCATCATAACAGCTATGAGCCTGACCAAAGGTACTGTGGCTCGGGCCGCCGCTCACCTCAACAGTGACGTGGAATATCCTAGAAGGAAACGTTACTAAGAAGGTCAACAAATATTAAAGAAGACTAAGCGGAAGAACTAGAAATGATGTGGATACAGGTACGTCATTGACTGCGACACACCGCCATCTCGGATAGCGTCTCTAACCAGCGGTTTGAATGATCACGATGACCCCATCCAGGCAGACGATGCCTGCCCACTTCGTTCAATGGAGCAGTCAAGGTCTTCATATTTTGTGACCATGCTGTTGCTTGACCACCACGCGGTTTTACCCAACTGTTCGTGGCCCAGTATATAATGCCCCGTACGGTAAACGCTCAGCAGACATGAGGAGCACGTGACCGAACCATCGCAAGCTGTGCAATGTAATTAGTTGGCCAATTGATTGCGCATCCTGAGCGTTCCGGAATACGCGTCGGCGAACTGCCACATTGCTCGCGCGATCAGCCCACTTAATGTGGGCCAATTGGCGGAGACGACGAAAGTCAAACACGAGCCTGTTGATATGTTCCTTGTGAACAGGCCACGTTTCAGAACCATACAGCTAAACGGAACGCACACAGGCATTATAGACCCTTCCTTTCAGCGACAACCGAACGTCTTTTCGACGCCACAGATGACGCAGTTTGGCAAAGGCAACTCGTGCCTTTGCTATCCTCGCT
>QNGE01000154.1:41361-84685 GCA_008508345.1 Paragonimus westermani | reverse complement strand
TGGACCAAGTAGTGCTCACGGTCTTTGCGCAAGCTTTTAGTCAGCATGCGTTTAAGTTCTCGACGGTCATCATCATATCCAGAACCAGGTGGGATAGAGCGACGCTTGTTCATAAGATTGATCGACGTGGCGGAAATCCAGTTCTGTCGAAACTGAACAGCTCCTTCGGAGCGTGCCTGTTCACAGCACGCTTTCATAGCTCCGGCGATTTGTTCCCGGCGTTCGTTAGGATCATTCATCTGACTCGAACTGGGCAATCTCTTCACCAACGCCTTTTGGTGAACGCTCCTTACATCCTCATCGGTCGAATGTCAGTTGAACACCTTGCATTCACGAGCGTAAGTCCTCTGGGCAAATGACAAAACGAAACGGGTACGCACAACGGCATGGTCCGAGTCCAGGTGGTTGCTTCAGAAGACACGACAGTCCTTAGCAGAGTGGCGCACCTGTAACTAACTGCTATATGATCCAACTGTGTCCACGGCTGAGAAGCACACGATGGTCTTCAAGTAATACAGTGCTTCTTCCTGTGTTGGAATGCAGTGCTCGAAATATATAGACCGTGTGATGCGCACAGCTGTAATAGTCTTCCGCTATTGTTAGTGCGTTGTGCCCAGACACCAAACATACCTCCTAGCCGCTTCTCATCCGGAGAAGGACGACCAAGCTGAGCATTAAAATCGCCCGCTAGTATGATGATGTCTGAGTGTTTAGACTGCCTCAGAAGGTCAACGAGGGTGTCATAGAACGCATCCTTGGTAGCATCCGAATGGCAGTTACTCTACCTTTTTAGTAACAGTGTTAATGAATTTGAGGAGATCGTCGGGAATCTTGTTATATCTAGATGTAACTGTCTGGAATACACTTATTTTGTGTAATGTGTGGGAATCCCGACCACCAACGGTGGTCTCAGCATAAACTTCATCGCTATGCTAAGTTCTGCCATTCATACAGTAAGTCAGTTTCACCCATTTACAACCCTGCTAACAAAAGAGCTTGCTCTCAATAAGTTTATGTTAGGCCAGTCATATTCGCGTTCCATTTAGAACTTTTATTCTTCTAGAGATTGAACATTACTTTGGCAAACGGAATACTTCAACATGCTCACACTTGTTCCTTCAACGCCCTCATGAGGAAAGGTCTGGGTGTTTAAGCATTTTCTCATAACCATCTCCATTAGTTGCTACAAACACTCTAGTAAACCACTTCTGTACCCGCTCCAGTACCTTCTTGTTCTTTACTAAAAAAATAGGGCTCGACGTCTGTAGCAGTTGCAGCATGTGGTCTAATGTAAAACTCAAGCAGTGGACCTAGCATCGCCGATTTTCTAGTTGTAGCCAATGCAACGTTCGTCTTCCTAATAGCCTCCAGGCACCACGTGTCCATTCCGGAATCAGGCGTAATTTGAGCCATTAAGTCTTCAGCTTGATAGGAATCACCTGACAACTTGACCTTCTTGATTTCAATCTTCGCACTTAATAGGTGCTTACATTGGGCTACGTGCAAGGTGATTGTTTCCTGAAAGACCTTGCATGTGGTTTTTCCGGATTAAAGTATCGGTTTTAACGACCAAACGATACGGACAACTTGAAGATCCCGTTACATCACTTGAAAAATTCAAAGGCAATGGTGCCTCCGGAGCTGATCTCTAGAAAACCTGAGTACACGCTTACCTCTGCCTTAATAGGACCCATTCTACCCCCACTTAGAACTTCTGACCAACCAGAAACGTTGTGCTTCATCCTTGCAGCGAGGGTGTTATGCCGATGCTTCCAGCTTGACAAGTAGTACCCAATAAGTTACTGAATTAAAAACCATATCTAATTCTAAATCAAGATTTCGACATATTTTCTCTCCCTCAGACTTTCGGTAAACTCGCCGGGAAACCATCATGGATCTGTTGGTGCACGATCAGTCTTTTGTTAGCATATGCTGGTGCACAGACACGAATGTTGTTTCTAAGATGTATCATCAATCAGTATTTGATCAATATTCGCAGCGTCTTCAACACCATACATTCGAAACTTACTGATCTCCATTTTCAGTTGGTTACTGTCTGCTACCTTCCATGTGAATAGAAGCAACCGCGGCTAGATTCCAATCCTTCGTAGTCAAGTCGTTTCGAGAACCCTGATGAACAGTCAGTAAGTGGTCTGGCTAAACCTCAGTCAACGATGAGTATTGGCTGGACTCAGCCAGGAGATCGTGTCGTTTTACTAACCTGCAATCTGCCGCACTGGCTACCTTCAGCGGTCAGCGCGATGCCTTCTATCATTATGGTAATTTCTTTCAAGATGTTTTCCCATCTTCGCATCTTCTTCATTATTCCTCAAATGGACCTGATAACAGAAACCAAGTAAGACATCCGCTTTTGTTCAATAGTGTCCGTGGCTACACCCATCCCTTTTTTTAATTTGCTCAACTACAAGGTCGATCATTTTGCACGTCGTTAAAAAAGGGTTGGAGTCGTTTCAAGTGTTTCGATCGAGCTTCTGCCCTAGAAGTTAAGTAACATAACTACATCTTCTGACTGCATTCTTTTTGTACGTTCTTCTGGCACTTTTATCTAGATTGAGCGTTCGTAACCCCACCAGTCCTAGTGACAGAAAATTCATCACAGCCGCCAGATTGTTTTCAATATTATCTCAACAGACATCCCTACTGATTTTCTGAGACAGTAAATCCATTTTGTCAGTTGCTTTGACAGGCTCTTGCATTTCCCTGTAGTGAAAATCCAGGTGCTTCATTTTTTTCAAGATCACCTCTGTTTCAAGAATCCCATGATGATTTCTGCCTAATGGCGCTCCTCCTGATAATTTAAAACATTCAGTTATAGGCAACCTGTTGGCAGTACCAGATTTTTATCCAAGCGAACTTAAAATCTTCGCGAATTTTAGTAATGTTGAGTCAAGGCCACGGTAAACACACGTAACCAGTAAGCTGTATTTGTGTTTAACAGTTACTACTTATTTGCCACATAAGTAGCATCCCGAAAACCTTGTCCTCTTGTTGATCTTATTGTTAAGACACTAAAACCGTGACCTCTCATCTCATGCGCCTACCCATTCTCTCCACTCTGTGAACAGAGAACGGTACCATTTTGCTTGCACATACAGTGCCAACCACGTCTAAGTTAGTGTTGTGAAATCCGACTCCGCTGACACTGCACCCAGTACTACTCATTTGTTTCCGATGTCAAGTGTACTGGTGCACACCGCCAATATCTCGCACATGTTGCAGAATTTTTCTTTGGCTTTGCCACCGTCGTGGAATCGAATGGTCTTACACTTCACGACTAGGGAAAGACTGAGTTTTTGGATGTGACTGTAAAGCATTTGCTGACCTACGATAGTGACTCACCTCCTGAATTTTGCTCAAGCGGAGTGAGGACCAAACACATTTCACAACCTCTTCCTTTAAGTCCTCCATCATCAGCAATGTTATACACCTCTGATAGTTTGGCGGCCACCATACTAGATGAATTCAATTTAAAACGTCCATTCCCGAAGCCACAGTACAATCACCAAATATATCCTTCTTTCCACCAGCCAGGGTAGTCAATTCGGCGATCACCATTCTACTGTAAAACGTTTAACATTGAAAACTTCCGTGAATCTGACTCGATGACAAAGAATGACTTATTGTATCCGTATAATTTATTCGACCATCAGTGGGTACTCCTTTTTGCATACACATTATCATATTCATCTCACACTTTAATCTGTAGCTAGCACCAAACAGTTTGTGGTCTCAAGGTATGATTGGTTGTAGCCTAATCATACAACGTGGTTTCATAATACATTTCGCCTCATTAACTTCGGGGGTACATTGTTATTGATTTCTTTTACTCAACCACTCCCCTCATGGCTGGAACACAAACCGACCCAGGGCGAATAGTGTATTCTGTCCTGAACAAAGTTGTCCAAAGTCGAGCAACCGCTCGGCTAATTTGTTGTTCCTGATCAAGGTCTCACGTTTATATTTCGTTCCACAGTAGCTCGAGCACAGCTCAGAATCAAAATTACACACAGATAGCTTGATTTTCCCGTGTTAACTCACAGCAATGTGTTCTCATACTTACAGGCACACGCGACTCATACGTGAGACAACTATGCATGGCAAGCATAACAATGCCAGCAACGCGAAACAGGCATCAATCTATAATCCGTGCCCAGTCTTACTTACGGAACTATCCTGTCCCCTTCCTTATCAAATTGCCCGGACTTAGCAAGTTACTTCACAGTGTCGTATTGCTGACAGCCTCTTACTCATTTTGAGGTCCCAGGTTTTGCTGCCAAGAGAAAGTTCGTGACGAAACTGTATACACGTTTATAACACATTTTTCTGAAAAAAATGAGCGGAAGAAACGAGTAGCAAACAAGTGCGTTCCCACTGTTTCATCATTGGACCAAATACAATACATTCATGTTGGGTTCGATGGGCAAGGGGCAAGAGCTGAGGCAAGAGATATCAGCCAATAGTTTCTGTCTGGTTTGAGTCATGAGACTTAGTTACATAACACCGATCATGTAAGCTGTACGAAGTCTGTGGGAGTAGCGCAACATCTATGCGATCACTCTATCCTGGATTTGCGTACACGGTCATGGATGGTTCGAAGTTTCAACTAGCCATTTTTGAACAGACAGTGGTGGTGAGTATAGTCGGAAAAATAAATATAACAAATATTCAGTTACTGTATTAAGTAGTATCGATCCAGCAAAAGGTAATTTTAGTTTATATACTGAACAGTTTGTTTAATTGGGCCTCTGAGTAAATGAAACCATCGGTTGACAAGGCAAAATTCCTTTAGGATTATTCAGACATATTCAGTCACACGCCCAAATTGGCAGGACGTCGCCAGAATCATAGTTAACGTAGCGAAAAATGCCTGCTTTCGAAGCACAGCCCAACCACCTTGTTCAGCTCTCTTATAATTTTTATACGTCACTGTAAACCTTCCGGAAACTTTCGAGAAGCAATCGGAATGCAATTCTTGTCAAGTAAATGAATTAAATGAAACAAAAACAGTTTAAAACATATTTTTGTTAACCTCTCTCACAACACCTTCAGATAAAAAAATTACGCGGTGAACTTGTCTTTGTGACAAGGCTGCCACAGTTGCCCGATCCTGGTACAGTGTAGTCCACAGAACAGTCAGAGTTACAATAAAATAAATATCCGGTATATGCCGAAATCAGCTGAATTTCTCTTGTTTACTAAAGCCGTTGGTTCCAAGAGTGAATATCCATGAAGTGTGAGTCATCGTGTGTGGAAAGAAACTCCGCAAGCTGCTTAGTTTAGGTCGATCATATGAACTTCTTTTCGTGAGAAATATGAACGCGAAAACACCACACTTTGCTTAACTAGCTCTGCGTGGATGAACCCACTTTTTATCAGATGAATAGGGGAATCAGAAACTGAACTGACAGGAGGGGACGGACACATGCTGTTTACTATTGGTAACGCCCCAGTTGGTCCCCCTAATCCATCGACTACGGATTGACTCACAGAAACTGCTGTCATCGAACAAAAGCGTGATGCTGTTAAAGGCGTCAGGCAGTTCTATCAAAAATGTGGTTGCAGACAGCTGACTGATTTCCTAGATGAGAATATTCTACGTACTGATTTCATTACGGCTGGTATTTCACACCAGGTTACTCCCTTGGAGGCCGTCTGAATAAATGTTACTGTTCAGACTGAATCTAAGTAGACAAGCGCTCACAGTTCCGTCCGAAAGGCAGGTCTTCCATATGACATTGATAGTGGCCTTCTTGACAATGAAGATTTTGGTTTGAAGATGATGAGAGTAACACCCACTTAACGTCATGAAATTATACGTGATAACTTTGAAATGATGAACGTTGTAGTGTTAGAGCGCGGTGTGGAAATCCTGGAAGCCTCGCTGGTGAGTTTTGGATGCGAAGTTTATCTAGAAAATTTATAGTTAACTTTGACTATCTTACGCAACACTGAATAGTTCCATGTTTAGCAGGCGAAGTCCAAACGTTATCATGTTGTCATAATGTTATATTGCATGAGCCGAGGGGAATGTGCATGATAGTCATCTCACCAGGAGACATGACTGCGGTGTGGACAGATAACCAATTCACTCATCGGAACTTGATTGCGCCTATCAAAAACATATCGAAACGTGAGCAAGGAAAGAACCAAAAAACGCTTCATTATAAGCCTGTATCGTTTCTCCTGGTTTTTGCTGCCGTTAACACAATTACGATGAAATTGCACCGTTGGATATTCCACTCCCGACGAAGGAATGCACATTTAGTCCAGTTGGGCTTGACAGCTAACGTACCGTTTGTTCATGCGGCGAATGGCAATAAAGGTTGAAATATGTGATTAAAAAAACATGGAGTCGGATGAGAGCTTATATCACAGATTGTTGATATGAACGTTCACCTGACCATTGACTGTATTCACTCGCTTCCATGAACTTTGTCCAACTGGCTGCTGTATAGTGTATGTTAGTGTGAGCCGTTATGATGTGTTCGGACTTCAGAATCTATCCTTTGCGGTCTCTGAGTTATAAAGATTTTGTTTTAAAATAATGGTCTAAGCAATGTTTATCAGGCATGAATTTTGTTGGCCTTGGTGATGTCAGAGAGATTCACGAGACGGTAAATTACCATATCTTTATCAGGAATACCGTGTTAACGATACAGGTTTGCGTGGGATGTATGGTATTTCTGGACTGCTTAACCAACAAACTTTACCGGCCCTATCCACTTAATGAATTTTGAACAGAGCGCAGATAATTATCTGAGTAGAAGACTGTCGAGATGAGCGCATTACGTTTTCGTTTGTTCAACCCCAAAGTGGAGAGTTATTTGCATGATTAGAAGCGATTACTTTCTAAAGCAAGCGCATTGTATTTCCGTCAGAAGTTCTTGGTTTTCAAGGAATCGTGAAGAGAGTTTTGCTTCTCCTAAGACTGCAACCCAGAAATGCGAATGAGCCAAGGCCGATTACCGGGATATACCGTTGTACACCGGCCCATGAAAAAAGAAAACAGCCTCCGATATTAATTGTTACCATAAAAAGTTGACGGTGATTGCTACTGAAGAGTGACCTTTCCTGAACCACCAGCTCAAACTTGAGAGATCTAGTGGCAGTTATTGTCATACTTGAACCTCCGTTTGTACCATTCCCCTAACTCCAGTTTAAAAAATGAAGTTCTGAGTGTTTGTAGGTCAAATAGAAACAATCCTTGAAAAACCTAGAAAACTGTCGAAGTTACTTCATCTGTCATCGAAATTTGGGTGCTACTAGAGAACGAAAGCGCTTTTCCAAATCACGTTTTAGAGACTGATTATGCATGAACCGGTAGAGCAATCTAGCAAATGCGATAGAAACCAAAGATTCAACATCCAATCGTTAAAGTTTTCATATGACATACACTCAGAGAATTGATAACCAGTGCATATATTGAGATAGTTCAGAACTTGAATTGGAATTGTGTAGATAGTTATTTATTGTGTAAGAAAATTGCCTAATGCATCAACTCATCCAACATGATTGTTTTTCTTACTCTGAATGGTCTCGCACGTGTGTGTATTAGGCATCTATTCTGAAACGAATAGGGGAGTTAATTCCATTTGTCCAAATTCTCTCGGTTATGTAATTGTTAGATCTGTTCTGCTCGCACTGTTCAACTGTCAGAAAAGTTACTCCTGTCAAGCTAAGTAATGTGTGGTGCACTTCTCATGGTCATCGTGGATGACTGCTCAGTGAAATTTTACAAAGTAACAGACTCATGTGACTATCTTGTCGTTAAAATTTAGGCAAATGTTACGGTTTACAATGCTTTTCAGGTGCTCACCCTCAAGCCAACACTCAGCGGTTGCTTTTGCTCTTGTTTGGACCTAACAGGTAGTAGTGTCTTAATGATATATCACAAATGAACAATTCATAAGATTAGAAGAACGTGAGGATGTGAGTGATTCACAACACACAAAAGTACAACATACAAGACAACAAAATGGCTTAAGCAAAGACGAAATTCAGTGAGACCTTGAGGTTGCAGTAGGTTCCACGCTTGCTTTACAAGCAAACCAACAAGAGTAAAAGTCATTGAGCTGATAAGTTGGCCACGTAGAATGGTAATTTGTAAGAGATCCATAGCAAAGCGTAAAACGGTATTCACATGAACAACGAGGTCACAATTCACCTTTTAGTGCGGTGAAACCCGTTTTTCCGACGCGGCAACGTGATCCGCTTGTGGCAAGATATCACGAAGAATATCACGAGAACTATATTAAGGAATCATTTAGTTGTGACTGGCTAGGCAGATGGTGGTCGGTCTCAATGAAGCGAAGTAGAAGCGGCAAGAAAAACACGAACTCATGAATGTCTGGTTTTGGTCGTACAGGACCGAATTTACTCAGGAATTCGCAGTAGTTCCACCAGAATTTTTATCGTATTTCTTCTAAAGATTACAATTAATTTTGATCTTGTCAACATCATTGGTTTCCTAGCCGTCTCAGATTAATGTCCCATGATAGTGTTAGGAGCAGTGGTAGTGTGGTATAACAGGCAACTTCATTTGTAAGTAGTTTAGTGCGTACATCCGGGAACTAAAGGACAGGTACGAAGGCCAGGAAGACCAGAGACGGGAAGCGACTATTGGAACAGTGTTCACACTATGGAAGACGTGCCACCAAAGTGGATGACGAGGTACTGCTACACAATATGTGTGGATACAATTCAGCCACACAAATAAGTGTACGCGTTCTCTGCCCTGTTTTACCCAAAACCTGTACGAGCTTTCATACAATACACCACTTTGCAGGTCAAGCGTCGTTTGCGGTCATCAAAGTAGATCCTAGTGGGCACAGTGACTTTCGGGTGTTTTTTGATCAGCGCTCCGACTGTACTGACGCGAGTCCAGTGTATTTGTTTTCTCGAGTATAGACGAAACCGACTACTCATCAGAGACCACAGCTTTTGCAAAAAATGGTTGAACCCCACCCACTCCGTAAAAAATAGCAACTACCTAAAGGTTTTTTTAATGTTGTACGTCCCTTCGACTGTAGCCACAAATTTTCGTCTAGTTACTAGTGGAAAATTATTTTCTTCAAACGTAGACGGACATTTCTAACTTTGGCGTGTCTCATAAGTATCCCAGATGAATAACCATTTCGTGGCAATGTATCATACAGAATCTGTTTTCTTCTCTCAAGTTGATCAGCTGGAAAAAACTTAAACCCACCTATAAAACATATCATGTACCAGAAGGTCTGACTCCTATTAGAGCTGCTATTTGCAAATCAAACGTGCAAGCAAACTGTGTAAGCAAACACTTCTTTGGAACAGAGGGCGTACCTTAAAGTTTACATGTTCACTGTATCACCTTTGTACGATATATTTTCATATTGTGGTTTAGAATTCTCATTTAAGACTTTTCTTAAGCTTCGCAGAACCCACCATAACCACTTGGTTATATCCTGTCTAACCACCTTACTCATTTCCTTGCATGCATTAATTCTTCTCATAGCACATATGAAAGCCTGTTTCTATGTGTTAGCCATTCTCGCCTAAAATATGAAACCCGCTTTTTTCACCTGTGTAGCTATGTCTGTTCACTATAAATCGAGTACAACAGGCGCAGGTACAGTAGACAAAGACACCTTGAGTGCATAGTACAGACAGTTCTTGTTAATTTATCTGGTTTCTTCAAATTCCTCGTCAGTCTCATCCAATAAAAAATATGCACCCGATATTCGCCAGATGTAGAGAATTTTTTACATACACGAATAGTTGTAATCATTTAGTCATACATCTCCCAATCCTCATGTACAAGTGAATTCAGAGAGTTGTCAACAGCGAGAAATGACTGATAGTTCTGAAGGACAATCTAGCTGTATTGGGTTGAGGTTAACTCAGTACGACGGTCGTAGCCCAAAACGCGCGTACGTTGTGGTGAAATGGGAACGTCTCAATTTATCCGCAATACAGAAAATGATTATCTTTTCAAAATGTAAACATAAACGTTCTATCACATATATACAGAATTTCTAAGATGTGAGCCATACAGTCAGAAATTCTTGATGATTACCTCCAGGCTTTCTCGTTTGCATGATATGTAGGCAAATTATAGCAAACCACAGGGTTTGTCACGTTCGTGTCGCAAAAGAATCGGGTGCGAACGAATAAAGTGTGCTTTATGTTGATGCTCATTATTTTGTGAATTATTGATGATGTCACGAGTTAAAGTCAAAAGAGTTATGGGTTTACTGATGAGTAGTCGGGGATTTGGTTTATTTTCAAGTNGGAGTTCAAATCCCGGCCGTGGCAAGGATATACACTACTGACGAGCTCTAATCAGAGCGAAACTCGAGTCCAGTGCTTCTTTTCGGAAGAGGCTGGCTGCAAAGTCTACGCGAATGCGAACGCTGTGATCGAATGGGAGTGATGATCAACTTGAAAATTATAGGTTTCATGATCTTTCAACTTTCTTGAAGAACCCTTAGCAAGCGATCTGAACCGGAAATAATACAGTATGTAGGCTCTATAGCAGGCGGCAATAAAATGGAACATGTTGGTGTCCGGCATGCGACGTCAAGCGGGGTCACAATGTGAAGAGCTCAAGTGCAAATCTGCGTTGGACATTTTTTCTGTAGATGCGTTTGTGCCAACGATATGTTGGTGGGGATACACAGAAAAAAGTGAAGGATTTGCGAAAGAGGAGGAGTTCACTGGAAAGTCTCTGGGAGTGCGACGACTGTGATCAGTTGTGACGTATGTCCAAATTATATCAACTAAATCCCTTGCTACTTAGCAGTAAATCTAGAAGACTCATAAATGCGGATGAATTGACATCAGATTTACATTTAACAGTGAGTAGATTGATCACGGACTAGGTTTCCTAGATTGTAAAATGTGTAGAAGAGTTGACAATTGTGTGCACTCGGGCGTGTAAAGAAAGAAGGCTTATCCCAATCGGTACCATTTATTCAGCTCAGAACAGCCCATGTTCACTGAGAAAGCAATCGCATCCAATCTGTTTTACAAAGCTTTATTGCAAACTAGTCCCAAGGTTGACCTATCGAAATAATGTGCGATCATCACTTCATTACCGACAGCCGACAGTTATTATGACAAGATGTATTCAAATCAATAGACACTTGGTAACAAGATCAACGAGTCCGCGTATTGGCTGTTAACACCGTTATTTTGTAAGAAAGGAAAAAATCAAAACACTTTAGATGAGTCCTCGACCGGTGCAACATCCTGGTGGCATTTAAATCCTCCAACACGGTGAAAAGTAAGTCAACCCAGCCGGAGAAAAAAATCTTTTATGGTGCGTTCAGACCGTCCATACCGAATCTGGCTCAAAGATTGTCAAGCTTCTTACATTGGGCGGACCAAAAGCCAGCTGGATTTATGCAACCAATGATATGTAAGGCGTAGTAAGAAGCTTGACAACGGCACTCTAGCAATCAGAACATGATTCATTTGTTACTAAACACACCACCTTCGGAAAAACGTCGAGTTGACTTTGACATGGAATTTTGAAATTGGGTGTCCAAAAATGAAATTTAACACCAGATACTCACAGACAGAGTATCAGCGGATTCACCTAAAAGTTGAGTCAGCGTTCGTCTGCTGCATGAGTACTGTGATAACAGTATTGGCACCTGCTGGGCAATACAATCAGGCCCGAACGCACAAAGTTGGTCAAATGGTTTGAAGCAGGACACAAATCACCTAAGCGCCTAAATGTATATAACATCAAGGAATGACCAGTCAAACATTTTTCGAACAGCCATCACCAAAACAGGTTGAATTCAGACGTGCACGAACTTCCAGCACACCGTAAACATTGTGTGTTCAAACAAATGCTGTTGTCTACGACTGGTTCCCCATTAAATCCTCTTGTCCAATGGATAATCGTTCCGAGTGAACGGGTACGATTCAAGCTGGCCATCTCTGACATTGAGGACAACAAAATTTCACAGCTGATTTCTAACACGAATCTCAAACACAAGTTAACGAACTGTTTCGCTGCCGAGTCATTACTTTTGAATGATATATTCGAAGGGGTCAAAAGCGCCTAGTTAGTTGCTTCATTGTAAAAATACATATATCCGACTGCTTATGGAGGTACAGGTGGAACTGACATTGTATACTGTTGAGACCAGTGTTAATGAGCGTGCTCAAAACGCACAGTGATAGGTGAAACTCAAGGAATTTTGACTTGTAGGTATTACACAAATGAATGGTTTTGTCGCACTCAACGGTAATTTATCGGATCATATGGTCTGCCGGAAGTGCACTGAAACCGATAATATTTGATACTCACTTTAACTATGTGCAATCAGCTTTTTACAATCCTTTAATCAATCAGTTAATCAGTTTGCCTAGACATGACGAGTTTAAAGTAGCCAAATTGGGTCCATGGGGCGTAGCTCAATTCGCTGATGTAAGTCAAGACACCGACTAAGACAACAGGAGAGCGTTCTCGTTCGACGACGCTTTGTTGTCTACTGACTGGTCTCTACACAAGATAGCCTATGCAACTATTGTGCACTTGACAATCATTATGTGGGCATTCGTGACAATGAACTGAAACAACTGCTAATGCTTTGTACAAATAGAGGACAATTTTTCGGATATTCGGTTCTACCGCTAACCTACGGTTTCGTTTTAGTCAGCATTTTTCTTTGAGCAGACTGGAGTGTATTGTGTTCAATGTGATTATTGAAAATGTCACACTGTACAGATGATCAGTAGATTAGATATTTACTGCTGTCATTCAGGAATTCATTGGGAACGGTGTTGTGTCACCATACAATTCAGTCAATGGCAAAATTATATTCACCAGAGCTTTCGAATTTAAGTCGTGCAGATTTTATAGGTATTGGCATCATAAGATGGGAAGACGGTTCGGTCTAATGAAAAATTCAGACTTGGAATGGCTAGCAACTTTCGTCCGGGGAGACTTCGGGGACGTGACGACAGAATCCTACGAAGCTACGAACGTCTGCTGTGAATAAAATTCCATTGGCTTGATTGTACTGGTGGACTAGCCACCAATACACAACCAGCAGTTTCGGGAAAACAGAACCACAATGAGATAATTCGTTGTTTGTCACGGTTCTCTCAAAATTTTTAGATGGGACGCTTTCAGAAGTGGATTAAGATTTAGGATATCCGCTATCACCGAAGTAGTTCATCAAAGATCTTTCGAAAGCAGTACGTCATCAAGTCGGTATTGTTAACATCATCCGATAGATCGACACAACTGAACCTGCACGAATGACTTCCGAGCAAGAATTCATGTCTCTACCCTCAGTGAGTGGTAATGAGAGTTAGTATACAAATAACTCGTGAAACTGACAAAAATTGATTTTGATATGAATGGGTGTGTCCGAGTCAAAACTAACTTCAAAAAAGAATAGTCGTTTGTGTGCTTTCTCTATTCTGGATGTATGCAACCGCAAAAGGTTCAACGAGTCATTATTCAAGATTCACGACATACTACTTATTAAAAACACCGAGTAGCAGTTGCCAACAATAGAATAAACGGTTTTTAGAGTAGTTCCTTGCACAGTGTCACCTGATAGATACGAACGAACCTAAAGTAATTGTAACAACGAAGATGGTAAAATGTATACACAGGAACGCATGCAGATTATCCTAGTACAGGACCGTTTAGATAACGCCAAAACAAAGTTTAGCAAGGTAGTCGTACCCTCGACAACCTTGTGGTTGCCCGGAGTTTACTAACATAAAACAATGCCAATAGGGTTATGGTAATTTATACGCCAAGCAAAATGCACACATTACATTGTCCATCCAAATTACGGTATGAGGAACACATCAAGCCACTCCTGGAAGAAATATAAAATATTCCTTTTCTCAAAAACCTTACATGGGGTATGACAATTTTGTACCGGGTACATTCGTTGGAAAAAAAAGTAAATGGGTCCACTCAATCCATAATTAATCGACAAGGCAGTCGTCTCCGATCAAACTCACTTTGACTTCATGATGAATCGCTAAAATGCGCCTAACCTGTTACGGACAATTTTCATATGTCAGTCTAACAAGCTGAATTCGAAACAACATTCGATTAAAAATCCTACTTCAAAGCACAAAAATTTCCCAAACTAATCCCAGCCAAAACTTACCAACCAAGGCTTGGAACATGTGAACAATGCTTAAAACCTGTGAATCTCTTAAGATATAAGTGATCAGATAATAGTACAAATTTAGTTCTGAAATCCTGTCACACAAACAACACAGAACAGCTGGTCCACTGAAAAATATTTTTTTTTAAAGAAGCAAACCATTAGCGATCAGCATCTTGAGGCAGTAAATAATGACATGACATACTCAAAACTTAAACTAATTCCTCAACTCATTCTTTGTAGCTTGGTGATAAAGTCAGCTAAACAGGCGGTTATAATTTTGTTTTGCCAGTCCAAGGTCTCTGGGTTCAAATCGTTGTCCGTTGGCTGTTGTCTGAAACTTGATAATTTGTCAATATCTCAGCTTACGTGTAATCATACTGTTTGACAGCAGCAAACGCTAGATGTTGTCTATCTGATTAGCTATCCTTATGTCACCCTGAACGTCATGTAGATAATATTATTGCTTTTCTCGACAGACTTCGTGATTTTACAAGGTGGTATCGTGAATGTTAAAGTAACTTCAAACGAAGGTTCCGTAATTTTACACTCGTTTTAAGAGAGTTTGTAGCATTCCAAGACACAAAACACACTCATGATAAAAACCTAGAGTCAATTGTGAGTGTATATCTGTTTTGATGGTTGTAAAAATGTAATGTTATGTTATCTGTTGTATCTCACCCATCCACTGGATTTCATAAAATGAAGTAGAACACTTTCACAGATGAAACACTACTGCTCTTCCTGAGAAGATTTTTTCGTTTGTAGGAGAGTATTGTATGATCAGTAGCAAAAAGAGAATAACCCCTCACCTATGTGAGTTTAGGTGAGGTGACGATAATGAGATTTTGAAAAAATCAATACCCTAACCAAATCAAACAAGCAGGTACAATTCACTAAATTATCAACGAGCTATGGGGGCACTGAATGCGATGGTTTCCCCCTAGCTTGTTTAAGTTTCCTCAAACATATTGGTAAATAACACATTGCATAGTTATATAATCTCAAATCCAAGCAAGTACAAAAATGACAATCTCACTGGTTGTGTGGTTCCACAGACGGATAAAGGAATTACGCATTCGGGCTGCCAATCAGATAATAACACCAGGGAATCTGAAGTACCAGATAGTACACCAAAGCAGGAAGATTACAGAACTTTCTAGGCCACTTGCAAGTTCATTCATATCAGTGCCTATTGGGGATGGTTCCAATCGACAGTGCCCTCGTTCTAGATAAAAACGAAGACAGCCGGCCTTACTGCAGAATCTCAAAGACAGCACCAGTCATGTTAAAAATATGTCTGTTTTTCAGAAGACTAACAATATCTGTTTAAAGTCGGCAACTGACAACTGACTGTCACACATATCAGACGGTTTATTAGCGGCCAACATGTTTGCGCGCATTGACTGTGTTTCCTAGCGCATGGTATATCATCCTCATTTCGTGTGCTACTGTAACATGCAACCAGAAGAGCAGACGTGGTTTGTGTCTAGAGGTATATTACGCAACATGCAACGGCACTAGAATTACCAAAATGAGTAAGGGCACAAAGGTATGACAGATTTATCTTTAAATGCAACTGTCCACATTGCACATTTGACTCTCCATTGATTCAGGGTCCTCGTGCACAACGTTAACGTGGCGATCTAAAAGGTGAACGAAACGACGATCTAACAATTACCACCTCGGATTCAACCCGCGCGGGCTAGCTAGTTGTGATCGCGCGCCTTACACTACATCTTGAAAGTTTGTTTATCTGGGTCCAACTAATGACTGAGAAAAACCGCTCGCATTTGTTACCTCACAACCCAAAACAGATTTTTAACTGGACAAAACCGTGACATACAGTGGCACAGTGAAAATGACCGCCCACACTACTTTCATTGCTAAGTAGTCAGGCCTATGCATGTGTTTGGATACTGGAGTGACAAGGGGGAAATGCAAGGAACACTGGAGTGCACTGTGGCATCAAACGGCGGTTTCCGTCGGTGAATCTGGCACTGGCAAACCTGGCGTCCCTGGATCGGTGTTATACACAAACGAGTGTTTTGGTATGTCGTGGTGGTGAGGTGTGTACCTCGTGTGCGAATTTTCCGAATGAACAATTCATACGTCATCCTCGTTCTTGCCTCACATCAGTGGTAGTCAATCGAACATTCGTACAAAGGGTGAATGAAAAACATACCGTCTGACGGTCACAAGAAACACGTGAAAACCGGGTCGCAACAAACCAGAGGTCAACATGGGCAGTAAAGCGTTGCATAACATATTGTACTTACAACTGTCTGAAAATAATTACAGTATACATGTCAACCCACTCTTCTGCTTAACGCAAGAAATTTTTGCCTTTCAACTTTTCATGTAGTCATTCCGATTTACAATTGTGTAGCACTGCCTCACGCGCGTCTGTTCATTGGAAAAATGAGCCAGCATTCTGGTATATTATGCAAAGGATCACCGTCAAGTTCCGATACATCGATGAAAACAGAAAACTCGTTGGTTTATACTGTTCTTCATAGTTCCGTTGGCCAAAATAATGATTTTTTTGGTACACGAATTCTTTCAAATGAAGGCAGCTACTACCAAACAAATGCGTGCGGTCAACCCAGACTGTGTGACACTGAGGTCTGCTGAAAGGATCAGATGAGCCTAGTAGGGTATGGATGCGTAATCATACCGACATGTGATAGCCTCCCCAATTAACCTGTATCCAAACTCTGTGTGATAAATAGGCGTTAATCGGGGATTCAGTACACTGTAGTTGGCCAAATGGGTATTGGAAAATGCATCAAGAGGCAAGAAAGGCGTGGAGCGACAGATGCAGGTTTCGGGTGCAGAATGTCTAGCATTCCAAATCTGTCCTCGGAAAGGGTCAGAGCTGTTTGTGGACAGGGTAAATTGGGATCAACTTTACTGACGGCCGTTAGGTTGACAACAAGGGTAGCGAAGTTACGGTTCTTGTCATGCTTTGAGCTACTGCTAAACTTGAAGAGAGCGAACAACGAACGAGTGGAGTTAACCCGGGTCATAATGATAAATTCACTGTCGTCCATCACTAACTTGAATTTGAATATTACTTGTAAAATGAAAGATATTTCAAAATAACAAAACAGCCGAAATAACCGTGGCACAACATCCCAACGCAAAGCAAGGTAGACATTCGCTAGTCACCTTAAAAAGTGACAGAAAATGTGCGACACTTCCTATCGTCTGGAATGAGACTGCGTGCGTAAATGATAAACAGGCTTTCGAACCAAAATTATGTCACACCAGCAACCACCCGTTTGCGTTCACAATAGACCGCGCACACAGGCCGTTGGAAGACAACGACGGAGTTCATCAGTTATCACTAATCATTGCAACATGTTTGAAAACATCCATAGTTTAGAACATAACAACAGCGCAGTGATGCTGTAGACGTTTCCAGGACATCCGTTCGGAGAACATTGAGCAGAAACAAGTTTACAGTACACACAGTTAACCGATCCAGCGCTGTCACGAGTAACCGCAGCGCTTTCAATGGTAACATCTACAGCAGGATGACACTGCATGCTGCACAATGTTCAATAATGGGAGTGACTTTGACTTCGGTGGTTTACCAAGTATAAAATGAGGTGGGCGGTTCGAGGTTGCGCTGATGTGAGATATCCAACAACCAGTGGAATGGTTGACTTAAGATCTGGTTTAGTAAAGGAGGAAACGGATAGTTGCAACCTATTTTTACACGAACTGTGACAAGTGAGGTGGCGTCCTGTCGTTCTGTATAGGGACTACGTCTGGAAATTCAAAATCCGGAGCAAACCTGTTAGCAAACAGTAAACAAGTTTAGTTGCAACGGTTAACTTGTGATATAGAATCCTCTTCGGATCAGGTGAACCAGTTAAAACTTTAGAGGCATTTAACAAGAAAAAGTCAGCTAGCCATTTTAACCCAATTTTGCCAAACAATTTTCAACCAACAGTTTACTGACTTGAATTGATGTTTATAAAACACCTCGATACCCCTCTCAGATCATCACGAGTACCACGAGTGAACTTTGCTGATAATCTGACCAACTACGGCAGTGAATAAATGAATTGAGAACACAACGCTGAGAACAGATTGCAATGCTGTTTCAATAAACTCGTTTGGCTTTTCTCAGGGTTGTTATGGGGCTCATAACTGTTTACAAACAAATATCAACATGTTCAACACCTAACTGGTCAGTAGTTCAAAACCTTTAAAACTGATGTATTAAAGACGATACTTAGGCTAGTGTGATCCACATATGTAGTGCCTACAGTTCGTAATTATATTTTGCAACTCCTCTGTATATTTTTGTACATACCGTTTCGTTAACTACACCTGTACACTTGTTTGGACTCATCTTTTTTTAATTTGGTAGTCTTGATCAGTAAAAACGGGAGTTACCGCGCGCAGTCTCTGTCTTCTTCGTTTTGCGTGGACATTTGGGCTGGTTTATTGGTCGCACGGCGAAACTTTCTCCAGCTCCGCGTTTTTGTTGCCCTATCGACCCCGAACTTTCGCCATTCCACGTCGTGCGTGGAATTATCTATCAGTCGTCGTCCGGACCTACCTGCTGGCGCTCTCTTTCACCTCGGGCGGTGGCCTATCCAATCCCACGGACTTTAACTTCTCAGTGAGTCATTCCCAATTTTTGGGAACGTCTTTCTCTTACTTATATGTATATCGTTGATACACGCCCGTCAGTGTTACAGCTTCTTTCGATGTTGTCATATTCTGGTTAGTTCTTATCATTTGATTGATTAGGCCACTACACATATATTATTTATAGGTTTGAAACCAGTCTAGCCCAAATAAACGTTCAAGCTAAACAAGTGAATGGATCACCTCCCTTCCTGAATATCTCAACCACTCAGAAATCAGATGGCGCGTTGGGAAGATCCGCATACAGGAAGAATGTATGAACACGATGGAATGTGCATTTCACACATGTGTCCTGTGCAATTTAGGAACAGTCAAGTAGAAAGGCATTTTCTACAGAAGATGGAAGCTGAGTACGGATGATTATCTACTGCTGGAATTGAGTATCTTGATTTGATTTGTAGACCAACGTGTGTAATTTATTTATGACTACAGTGGCGCTGTTTGTTCAGAAATATAGGTGACGCCAGAGAACTCCAGATTCCAGGTGTGACTACTGATCAACAGTGACAAAGCAGTGTCTAACCATCGATGCCTTCGAACGCAATGAGGCGCCCATATTACATACCACACGTTCACTCTCTACCATTATGGCAAAACGATCCATATCCGTCTTACCCGATTTGTCGTACAAATAGTTGTTACAGGATATAGAAAGATCATCACATGTACGGCTCCGTTTTTTGTTGGTCAGGGAACTACTTAGAAAGATCAAGAAGACAACTGGCTACGGGCATCAGTAGCACATTCAGCCTGTCTGGAACACAAAAATGCCGGGAGTCTGTAAGATGGCTGACGTACGGCACGTCGCGCAATCAGTAGAGAACGGCACACTCCAGGTAGAATACATTCAAAGCTTTGACGCGCTCTGCATACTTTAGAGCACTCAACAGCACATTCGCCGGTTTGCTGTCTCTCTGCACTATCAAAACCAGTCTGTATTGACGTTAGCTTGGCTGCCATTATTCTTGTTTTTACCTTCCGTGATCCCCTAAGCCATGATCTCTCTTTGCGGAACTTCATCCCTATGTTTAATATCAATTACATGTACATGTGCGATCGGAGGACTTCACATGATTCCCGTCCCCCTATTGCTTAATTCTCGTTTGTCTTTGAATAATAGCGAATCACGAGCAGATTTAGTCTATTCGTTAAAATACAATCATGTAAACGTCCCAAACTGAATGCATATATACCGTAAAACCAAAACATCGAAAATATCTACTAGTTGAAATATTACCGTTTGCTACGATTTGAATTAATTCCGCCGCATAATTGTACCGATAACATAACTTTTCACAAATCTTGCTTTCTTTACACGTTTCGTTGGATTGAACAATCGTCTCTTCTTACTATGGTAACGTCCAAGAAATTTGCTTATCCATTGTTGCTTGACTCCTCGGTGAATTTGATGTTGCCATGGGCTAAGTTAAAAGCTACCGTAACTCTGTTCATGTTACAATTCTCATTGACGACACAAAAATACCACCAACATACCGTTTGTAAAATGCGAATTGTCCCATGATCACACAATTGGTTAGTCTCCAGTTTGTTCACGAAAACTTCGGTTAACAGGGGCCTGGAGGCGAGGCCATTGCCATTCTACCTCTCTATCGGTAGATTGCATTGCTGAACGGAAACCAAACGTTAATAGTAAAAAACACTAGTAGCCCATTTACTTGGTCTTTCGAGATGTCCATGTTTCTTGACGGGTAGGGAGCTAAGGGGCGGTAGGCCTGACACTTTACAGCCTGAGCTAGATTTTCCACAAGTGTTCATGCAGAATGGATACCGTGATGGAAATCTCGATTCACCGATTATCCAAACTCCGACACAACAGAAGATCTGGCAGACGGCCAATCCAAATATCGCATTAATGATACAACATCAGGATTGGACGAACGGTCTTAGTGTCGTGCCTTCCGTTATTCGTCAATTCATCTGTTCCGTGTTCCACCAATTAACATACAGTTTATGACGTTACATGTGCTAATGAAATCAGCCAATGACAAGCTGTGATTTCTCTAATACTGTTGTACATCAATAAATTCGGTGTCTCAATCCATGAATAACAATTGCTTACTGCTGCCAGTACCAGGTCTTCGCCTTATTACTTGCGTGGGAGGTTTCAATTCAAGTACGATTTCTAGGGCTATTCGAAGTCCCTAATTCTGAGCATCACAAATTGGCGTCGCGGAATGGAACTGCCTGCAATTGAACAATTAAATCTTCATGCCGGTGCGAGTGAAATCGAGGAATGGGTCGAACGATTTGAACTGTGGTGCAGCATTCGTCGTGATGTGAAGAAGGAAAACCAATCAGCTTTCTTCGTTACCGCTGGTGGTCGTGAATTGTATTCGTTACTGAAGAATCTGGCTTATCCGAATGCCCCAGCCTCGTTGCCGTTCGACGAACTAAAGAAACTGCTGTTAAAACACGTGCTCCCAGTCAATTTCCAGGCCACAGAACGGGCGAAGTTCAATTCATTAGTGCGTTCAACAAGCACGAGCTTCCGTGAGTTCATTCTACAATTGCAAAAACAAGCTGCCCGTTGTAACTTCGGTGACAAGCTGGAGGAGCATCTACGTGATCGATTGATTGCTGGCGTCAATGACACTGATCTTCAGCGTAGATTGCTGGTCAAACAAGATGTGACTTTCCAAGAGGCCCGAGACATCTGCGAGCAGAAGGATGACGTCAATGCCGCTACAGCTGATTCGAACGTGACATTATTTCAGAAGACCAAAGCGCATACTGCCACCCGAAGTCAACCAGTGAACAGGCCTTCTTATGCACCCATCATCAATCCCGGTTCAAAGAAATTTAACAAGTGTTTCTCGTGCGGTGAGTTACACTTACGATCATCTTGCCGATTTCGTAATGCTATATGCCATTCATGCGGTAAATCTGGTCATATTAAGAAAGTATGTAGAAGTCAGAAATGTCACCTGAGTCAAGTTAGAGAGACAAGTACTATAGAACCGTCCACTGCTGTTTATTCATTGCAAATGAAGTCTAGAGCTGAACAATTTATTCACAGATGCCTCAAGTTCAAGTCGGGATGTAAGTATGATTTCATTGTGGACACAGGAAGTAGCGAATCCATTATTTCCAAACCGCTACTAGATCGCATGGCCCCTGATGCTCAACTGAGACCAACAACGATGGAAATACGCGGAGTTACTGGTCATCGGTTAGCTCTGCTAGGTGAAGCTGATGTAATGATTGTAGGTAATGATAATGAGCTGATTCCACTGCGTTTCTTGGTGTCGGAAGGAAGTCCAGCTATTCTGGGATTAAAAGCTTTAAAACAGCTCAATTGTGCTCTTTCACTAAATACTAATTACAAAAATGGTCCAAGTGAAGAGTACCAAGCCCAGTTACGCAACCTGATAGTTCAGTGTTCACAACTTACAGGAGGGATGAAAGTAGAGCCAGCAAAACTGGAGGTGCAAGGAGACCCGGTTTTTCTAAAGCGCCGAATAATACCTTATGGAATGAGAGAACATGTGCATAATGCTCTCAACAGATTGAAGGAAGACGGCATAATCTCGCAGGTTAACTCATCAGCATGGGCCACACCAATCGTTGTGGTTATGAAAGAAGATGGAAAATCACCTAGGATATGTGGTGACTATAGATTAACGCTGAATCCAAGACTGAAAAAGTGCGCAGCAACAACTGAGGAGCCGGAGGATTTTATGAAAGCCCTGCACGGTAGCAAAGTGTTTTCTAAAATTGACCTGACAAACGCATACTTACAAATTCCATTGGAGTATGATTCTAAGGCGATCACTACGATTAACACCCCTTGGGGATTATTTCAGTACAATTTTTTACCGTTTGGATTACACGTATCAGCTGGGATATTCCAGGCTGCGATTGATGAAGTAATTGCCGATTTACCAGGAGTACGCGCGTATCAAGATGATGTAATCATATACGCCGACAGTGCAGAGGAGCATGATAAGAGGTTGCTTTCACTTCTGGAACGATTCAGGGATAAGAACATAGCCATAAAGCCTTCTAAGTGCGTGTTCCAAGTGCGAGAGCTGAGTTTTCTTGGTTTTACCATATGTGATAAAGGATACAGGCCGGACCCTGACCGGTACAAAGCCTTGGTTACCGTTACATCGCCAAGAGACCAAGATGAGCTGCGATCAATAATGGGATGTTTGCAGTATTATTCTCGTTTTATCCCAAACTTTTCGACGAAAGCACAACCATTATTTGCGGTTCAGTCAGCAGAAACATGGTCTTGGACTCAAAAGGACGAAATTCTTCTGCGAGAATTAATACGAGTTGTGATTAAAAGGCCGATGTTAGCCCCATTTACTATGTCTAAAGTTACTACGCTGATCACAGATGCATCCAATGTTGGCATTGGTGCTGTGTTGGAACAGGAGGGATATCCGATCATTTGCATATCACGTTTGTTGAATAAGGCTGAGCAAGGATATTCACAAACACAAAAGGAGGCGTTAGCAGTCTACTGGGCTGTCAGGAGGCTGCATAAATATTTGTTCGGTATTAGATTCAAGATTGTTACTGATCACCAAGCTCTACAGTATTTATTTGACCCCCACAAATCAATTGCCAAATCATCAGCGGCAATGATACAGCGATGGAGTCTAGTTCTAGCAGCGTACGACTATGAAATCGTTCATCGTCCTGGTAAACAGATTCCTCAGGCGGATTTTTTATCACGGTATTCCAGTTTTTCAGCCGCTGAAGCTTGTTTGCTTGCTTCGCCAGCTATTCCAATAAGCCGAGAGGACCTGATCAAGACAACTAAAAACTATTATGGCACGGTAATTACCGCGATGACCAAGGGTTGGTCGTCAAATATTAGGAAGAAACACCCAGTATTATTCCAGAACCGAGAGGAGTTGTCAATACAACCTGATGGTGTGCTGTGTCGGAGAGATCAATTGGTCATTCCACCACCGCTACGAAAGGCGGTATTAGACGACTTGCATAAAGGTCATCTGGGCGTGGAGAAAATGAAATCCCTGGCTCGACAGACGTGTTGGTGGCCGGAGATAAACTCGGATATCAAGAGCATTGCAATGAACTGCCACTCCTGCCTCCACAAAATAAAGACAAGGCCGAAGAATTGGACACCTTGGCCGGACAGCTACGTACCATGGCAACGGGTGCACGCAGACTATTGTGGACCACTGATCGGTAACTATCACATTCTGGTGTTAATTGATTCATACTCACGGTGGCCAGAAGTATTTATTACAACCTCACCTTCCACGGCATTCACCATCTGAGCACTTCGTAAATGTTTCAGTCGCGAAGGCATCCCGCAGGTGTTTGTGACAGACAACGGGTCACAATTTTGTTCCGCTGAAATAAAACAGTGGCTTGACAGCATCGGGTGTCGTCACTTGCGAACGGCGCCTAGACATCCATGTTCAAACGGGGCCGCGGAAAATCTGGTGAAAACGCTCAAAAGTGCCGTGAGTTCCACTAATCCTAAAACATTTGCTGAACTGGATGTGTTTCTCGATAACTTTCTGCTTCAGTACAGGAACGCAGCCCATTGCACAACGAAGGAGAGCCCAGCTGTGGACGAGTTCCCATTCAACACCCGTTATCATGTCACAACTCAAATACAAACTTCCATGTTCTACAATCAGCTGTTACGTGTATTCATTTGTTTGCTCGTGTCCAGCATCATACATTGGTCATGCTGCAAGGCGATTGTCTGATAGGGTGCGTGAACGTCATCCTGCGCGGTTGAACAGTGGTGTGCTTAAACGGTTTCACAATTATTCTGTTGTAATTAGCTGGATGATCAAACACGGAAAACAAATATTGTTTAAGTAAACTGGTACATTACTGACTTCTCCATTCACGTGGATTTAAAAGCCACATAGCCTGGAATATACTTCTGTAAATTTGTGCGGCAAATCCAAATTATCCTGTTTCTCTTCTCAATCTAAAGTGGGATTCGGCGCTCTAAAGTAGGATGTGGCCTGAATTTTCCTGAGGTTTTGGTAATCGTTTCCGGGCGTTGATTATCAAGGAATGTCAATACAATTGTATAATTTTCTTCCCAGACTCTATCAGCTCGGAACTCGATTCATCAGCACTTTCGTTTCCGAACACAGACCTAGCAGGCGCACCCATAAGTTCCCAATTGATAGAACCGAATCTTACGCAACCCAAGTCGTCAAATCAGTGCTCTGCTGTTTCACTTCACCAAATATATTGAATAATTGTTTGGCTTAAACACTCAAGGCCAGCAGGTATTAGGCTGAATGTCGTTAGTAAGCGACGTGGGTTTAGGCAAACAGGATTCAGTAGTGTATGTTTCAAACGAAAGCAAATTTCCAAGTTGATCATCACTCACATTTGATCGCAGCGTTTGCATTCAGATAGATTTTGCAGCCAGCCTCTTTCGGAAAGAAGCACTACACTCGAGTTTCGCTCAAATAAACCAAATCCCCGACTACTCATCAGTAATCTAAAATATCGCCTTGCAGGTTTAGTGAGTTCTGTGATCTCGACCTGTCTTGGAAGTCCTAACCGCGGGGTAATCGATTGGAGTTAACAGGCAGTAACTGTGTCTCCTCTTGAGAAGGTCGGGCAACCTGATCATTGCTCACAAGCGGGAGTGGTTGAGCGTTCAAATTTGATAATTCGGTCGTGCCTAATGTGAGGTCAATGGCGCAGTGGTCAACACGAATGGCCGGAGTTCAAATCCCGGCCGTGGCAAGGATATGCACTACTGACGAGCTCTAAGGAGAGCGGAACTCGAGTTTAGTGCTTCTTTCCGAAAGAGGCTGGCTGCAAAGTCTATCTGAATGCGAACGCTGCGATCAAATGTGAGTGATGGCCAACTTGGAAACAAACCAAATCCCCGACTACCAATCAAAAACCAAATTCACACCTACCGTTAAGGGCTAAAGCATTTCCAGACCATCGATAACCCCAAGCAAGACCCAAATTCCCCAAGCTGTAGCCATACATCAGGATTACATAATTCGGTGGTTAACATTCCTGAAAATGACCACCTTCTAGTCGTTTAATCATAACCAGCCTCAGTGTCCACAGTAATACCTGGATTTTACTGCGAAAGCTGAACGGGTGCTCACGCGTCATCGGTGAGTATCTATCTTTCAAAATTATTTGCGCTAGCAATTCCCAGCTTCTTATACTATGCCCTTGCGAGTCAGAGTTCAGAAGACAAGCGTTCGAGCGCGTCGTTTCCGAGTGCTATAGTCAATGAAACAGTAAGAAGGTGAAACGTTTTTCGGTTACGTCACCCCACCCGCTGTTAGGGCTCGACACTTTGGGTGCACTTTAATGAGAGTCAGAATACCGACCAGCCCGATCCCCCTTCTACTATTTTCATGGCTATACATCACAATGCAGTATGAATTATCTGCGTCAAGAATGGTTGCGATTGATGATTAAACGGTGCTCAGGCAACAGTCTGTACGTAACTGGACGGTGGGATTATCTGTGCAAGTAGCATGAAGTTGGACACGTCATGAAATGGAGGCCACACTCTGAATTAGAGCGTCGTAGGCAATTGATTGAGTACTCCATGTAACTACGACATACTGCAATTTCGACTAACTATATCTATTAGAAATTTTACAACTGGTGGAGAACAATGTGCTCAATTTGTATACATTGTGATTGCATGAGTGTAGAAATCCGTTATCTAATATAAATAAGCAGAATGTGTTGAGTACCCTATATCTGCGTAATTGTATGGTACAGCATATAATCAAATGTTTTACTAAACGAGCCCCCAGTTTAGGATTCAAAAACCCACTCGTTATGGGTGTTATTCAACACTAGCCTTCAGTCGTTCCGCCCTTATGGAGTTAAAGATTCCAAGACTAACCAGCTTCAGGGAGCGTCTTTAGACCGTATACTCCACGTACCCTCTAAATTCACCTCCGTGTTAGCATAAGTAATTTCAACTACCGACACTCAAGTCCCTGATTCTCTGGATCTGATCGACATAGCTTTTTGCAACATTAAATGCACAGCCTCAATATGCTTTTGCCAATGACAACCCATTTATAAAATAGATGTGTAACCGGTGGCAATCGGGATTCCTGACAAAAAAACGTCCGTAGTCATTTATGGTCGAGCAAAACACACGCAGTATACCAATAGCAATTAGGACTCGCCACAAGTAATGTCCTAGAATTAAAAGGCAAAACAGTACCCTCTTTCAAGTTTGAGGTTCCATCAAACCGAAATTCACCTGTCAATTGCGGAACGCATTAAAAGAAATCGACTGTTATAATTAGTCTTTTTGAACGCGTGCATACTAGTGTTGGTGGATTCTCTTGATCACCTCCTGACCGGTTAAATTTGAACAGAGCTTCGAATAACCCCAATGAGGTCATCAGAAGTGGAAGGGATCAACAAGTAGTCTATTTTCAGTCATTCACCATCTGGCCAATTACACAGCATTTTATACCATCATGATTATCAAGCGATTAAAATAGAGAGCAAGTTGTTCCATGACTAAGTCAAACCGCTCTGGACTGAAGGGTAAGTAAATGACCAAACTGGCCTCCGGTGTCAAGTGAAAGTTTCAAGAAAACGGTGCGGATAAAACATTCGACGAACGGAATTGTCGTACATCCTGAACACAATCACACTGGTAAGCAATCCTTACATTCGAGGTGCTATATATGCGTTCATAAACAACATATCCACACTTCTACGTACCTAAACACGTACTGAAAAAGCTAGCGGGTTTGAGCTAATGTTCACTTCCTTCTGTTTCTCCTCAGCTGTTCTTTAAGGAGATACCCTTCTGATCATGTCCTCCGCTGATATCTCAGTCTTTGATTTTGCAATGACAGTGAAGCGTTGGATCATCTTGACCCTCTGCATATTTACCGGGTGAATTCAAGGGTTACGTACAAACCTGTACGAACTCTTTTTGACATAATCTACATTGACAAAATGTACATTTCCCTCTCCCGTCTGCTTTTTCCCCTTAATTTTCTTCCCCAATTGGGATATTCGCCATCTCACGCCCTTTGGTCAGCACT
The DNA here is from genome assembly GCA_008508345.1 of Paragonimus westermani. NCBI lineage: Eukaryota > Metazoa > Platyhelminthes > Trematoda > Plagiorchiida > Troglotrematidae > Paragonimus > Paragonimus westermani. The sequence continues at coordinate 56,829 of QNGE01000154.1, read as the reverse complement.
AATGCACGAAAGTTCTATAAACAGATTAACCTTATCTATGCGCTCAGCTAATGATGAGCAGTGTGAAATCAGTTTTCCGTTTCCAGTAATAAATTCCTTGTCCCTAGAAAATCCTCTCCCCCATCCTACTGATAGATGTCTGACAAGCCTCGCGTTTGAAACGAGTAGTCTGAGGATAACGTGGCGATAGTGTATTCGGTGGTCTCATCAAAATCTCAAGTCTCAAAACCCGGGTTTTACAGCTATAAAACTTTTGTATGAACTCAAGATGACGTCATAACCATAAGTTTGCAAGACTCTCGTCAACCATGTAGTTGATGTTTTTGCTCAAATGTCTCTTGCTTTTTCTCTCAAGTTCATAAGGGGATAGAAAAAAAAACATATATCGACCGGGATTTATCCAGAAGCGAACTGATAGTGTTAAAGTCAAAATTCTTCGTAACCCTTCTGGCAGTACACATGGCTTGCGCAATTAAATCCGTTCGTGAAATGCCCTGTTTGCAGCAAAACCAAGTCAATATATTGCAGCTTTCCTCACAAGCTTTTGTAAGTTCAAAAAATGTACAAGTTGTTTGCACATCAGCAGCATGTTCTGTCACACCCTTAAGTTTAATTGCCTATAAGAGGGAACAACTGTTTGGTTGAAAACTGTGACGAGGTTACTAGTGAATGACTTGGTGAGACTTTCTGGCAGTCCTCACGGGATGTGAATAGCCCTAACCAGCCACTAAACAGTAAGATAAACGACTATCACCAGATTTACAAAAAAGGACAGCTGAGGTTTCATTCTTTTTTGCACATGAGATTCCCGTTGATATTCCTGGATGAGTACGGTTCAGACCTAGTAGACCTAGAAAGTAGAGTTCGTGCATCTCACACTGACGATTCTGCAGATAAAAAACGAACCAGAAATTGCCGTGTAGTGCCATGACAGAAACCCACATATTTCTAAGTTGCATTTAGTACTTTGCAACAAGCTCATATACTTTAGTCCGATACTCTCAAACACAGTGAGGTGAGAAGTTGGACTACTGGTGTTGCTTGACAGAATTTTCTTGCAGCTACCCATCTGAATGACAGTTCGCCATCTTTAAGCTACATTCCACAAAACCTGCATTTTGTATACAAGGAATATGAGCCCGATATTGTCAGATTTCCTCTACTTAAATAATAGCAAGAAACACGGCCAACTAATTCGGACGGCACGCAACGAGAAGTACTAACAGACTGTAGTATGAATGGAATTTGTGAATCAGACACATGAATCTGGAGGGTTGCACCAAATGGAACGGCGTGAATCGCACAAATGTGGAAAGTTATTTGCAGCAAGATATCCACCAAAATCTCAACAATATAAACATACCACACTTGGAGTCGTTTTTCCGTACTATTAGTTGTTGTGAAGTGCCTACACAGAGAACCCGTGTGGTGCGAGTGTGCACGTACAGAAGCATTACAGCCTGGTATGTAATAAACTTTTATTTTCATTGGTGCAAAAATTGTTTACTTGAACGGCGGCTTTTTCTTAAAGCGTAAATGATAAAGGCCTTTGATCAGCCATCTAAATCGGACCTAAGTCCAAATTCAATTCGTGCTCCAGTCGCGTGTAGATATCCTCTGAAGCGCTTCACTTCACAACCCTTGCGATACCCCTATCCGTCAGGAACCTTTCCAAAATCACTTCAGAAGTGTACAGTGTAAAACAGAATTTTAAAAAGTAAAACGAGAAGACTTAAAGCAAAACAAATCAGATCAAGGCAAATCGCGAGTATCAAGTCATAACGTAACTCGACGCATAAATTTTTGCATGGTCAGGAAGGTACCCGCAGAAGTTATTTAGCATAATATCGGAAAAGTATTTTGAAAGGATGGTTTCCGTGACAGCCGAGAAAATAGTGTAGCTGTTCTGATCTAGATGGATTAGTTGCCTCCTGTAATCACTAAACGAGAATTCCGCTGAGTGATCACGCGCACTTGGTTCGAAACTTCCATATTCACTCACAGCGGTGGAGAGCGGACGAGCAAGCTGATCATGTGTATGGTCAATACAGTGAGTATAGAGCTTAATGATAGCGAACGTGATCTGCAGAAGTAAACGACCAACCAGGAAGCGGTGAGGCAATAAAGGACGAATCTACCAATAGGTCAAAAGGACACTAAAAATGTGTCACTAGTCAGAATAAGGACTTGGAAGAGGAGATTGGCTGTAATGGATACCATGCATCCAGAGAAGACGAAACACGCCGAATGAATCACAGTTTCTAAAATATGGTCACGCCCTCGTAGTCTGGTAGATAAATGTCCACACTACCGCGAGGACTAACTCAAATATCGTCCGTTCGATCTCTTGGTAGGATGTTTGTTGTGCGGGTCCAACAGGAGCTAAACAACCAGCGAATACTTCACTGGAATCAGTTGCTCCCAAAAAGAGAAGTGCGAACATTTCGTTCGGCACACATTTGGCTATCGTACGCTCCAAACGAGTTTTGTACCAAAAAATTTCAGCCTGTAGTTCCAAGCAAGCGACGAATGAAAAATCATCAGTTCGAAAGCTCGTATAATCACATCGACAGCTAGAATAGCAGAACGGAGTTTTTACTGACTAAAAACAGAGACCTCATCCGCTGCCGGACGCTCATGTACAGTTAAGACAAAATAGTGACAGAAGTATGCTACATTTTAGCAAGGCTATCTAGGCCACGGATTAACACGATGAGTTCTGACAATAAAGTTGATTTTTCGGGACATTTCTGAGTCATAGATTCGCTTGCAACGTTCATACATGATTCTTCGTCGCCATCGCGTTGGTTTTTCATAGTACTCCCGCGTCTGAATTGTATTGATAACCTTGTCGTTGCGTAAAATCCTACAACAGGAACAACGTAAGAGGATTACTAACCGATTTTTTTTGGCTACAGTTAGAAGTAATATAAATAAAATGATTAGATGGCGCGGAAATTTTGTTGCTCAAGCAGGATGGCTGGATAATTTTCAACAGTGCTAATCACACTGAAAAAGTCACAGGAAACTCATCCTGACAATAATACCGAGATGTAAACGTCTCACACAGCCTAGTCTCGGATGTTCCGCTGAGTAACCAAACGGTGATGTGGTCCGTAGACTGACCATAAGGCAGGTTGCTACTGGTTCAACATACAAAGCGTGATCCCTCACCTAAATGCGAGCACAAGGAAAGATCGAAGTTCCCGACAAACAGTAACAGAAGACTTTGCGATACGCAACAAAAGTGTAGGTGTATAGTTATTATGACCTTATCAGGCTTGCTGCTTGCGTGTCAACTCTTCACTACTCTACGACAAACCACCGTTTGCAGACCTCGAACCTAACGTGAATCACCTGTAACATCAGCAAAGGCTGCACTGCTTGACACTATTGTTTGGCACCATTAGTTCATGGTCCAAATAGCTCAGTCTGTGTCCATAAGAGCCAAATGACCGACTTTGCTCGACCTTCTCTAACAAATACCTCCCTCTTGGTCTAACCCTTGTTTACTCACTCATGCCACATGACGCTTATGACTGAGCACAGAAAACGACGATGGAACGCCAGGACAGTTTGCCCATCAATTTGAACTGCCACACTTGCAGCTGCAAGCTAACATCGCTCTCGCAGTGATCTCACACACGTGCCCCTTGAAAATCAGAGTGACGCCTGACTGTCGACAAAGTTTATATATATATTTAAGACAACCGCACCAGCCCTGAAGGTACGAGCTCCCACCTCATGCGGTTTTTTCCACGCAACTTGATTAATCGCATTACTCGACGTCAAACATACGCAGTCACTGCGATAGATTAAAAGTCGTAATCGTAAAACGCATCGCTAATTAATCGGTGCAACGTGAGATGTTGAAAATTAGGCTACCTGGGAATCGTCAAACAGAAAAAATCTTATGGCTTGCAGCCAACATCAGTAGGCATTCCATCAGACAGAAAAGCCAACAATGACACGCGTAAAGCTCCGTACGCTGTCTATCAGTTTTTCACCTGGCACAACTTAAAATAGCCCCCAACATTGTCGGTGCTGTTTGGAAATTGCCAAACAACACCTTGTCGTCAGCATAAGCAAGATCAACCACACTTCCATCAAGTAAGAGATCCACGTCAACATCTTATGAGTGCTGGAGACTATCCTACATTAGTTCGTCTATGCTAGAATCGAACAAAAATGGTGAAAGTGGACAGCCCTGTTGTACGTTGCACTCGGTGCCGAAACCGTCACGCAATTCACCGCAAACCCTCGCCTGAGCTGAAATATAAGAATACAAGGTTCCCAAGAATGTTCACATAATTGGCAGACACACCTGCAAATTTAAAGACTCTAAAATTGTAGATCGATCCAGTGAATCAGAAGCGTCCTCACAGCTGTGAAATGTGGCAATTGTTGGTTGGCGGTACGTACGACACCGTCAGAATTTGGCGAACAGTAAAAAAATTGGTCATTGCCTGTTCTTCTCTAATGTTTGCCTTTTGAGCTGCGGCGAGTCCCTGAAGTATAATGGATGTCAGAACCCTAAAAAAGACCGGAGTCAAGTTAATTCCCCTATGGTTTTCACAAGAGGGCCTAATACCTTTCTTGAATATGGGAACAATTAACGAGTGACTTCAACACGAAGGGGTGGTCTGTCGTCCATACAAGTGGAAACAACTGAGTCAAGGCCTCCACTAACGCCTCCTCACATCTCATGAAAAGTGCCGGCACGAGGTCATCCGAGCCAACAGCCATATTGCGTTTGAGGACCGAAACACAATTGCGCATCTGAGTCTCAGTGAGTGGTGCTAAATCGACTACTCAGAGTGGTACCTTACAAGTTTGTGCTGGCAACATAGAAGAAGCAGGAGGCCAGCTAAAATCGCCTTCACAATATTCCGTCAAGCGCTCCAAACATCCACACTTAATATGCATGATTGTGCTGTCTGTCTAACTGATTGCTTTGCTGAGAGACGGTCGCTTTGGAACAGCGGCAAGGATAGGCTTGGAGAGTTTGCCAACGTTCCCCGAAGCAACAGCGGTTTCTATTTCCTTAACTTTCTCCACTATGCAAGCCTCACGATCGGTGATCAGGCTATAATTCAGCTCCCCATGGACCTCCCACAAACCTGTCACATGAACTGCCATGAGGAATGTTCCGTCTGGCACCTAACTACTCCAAGGATTTCCTCGAGATCCAATAATTGCTGAATCTACGAACCCGTGCATGAGTGGCCTGTGAGATTTGGATACAGCATCTACTAGGATCTTCAGAGTGAGAATCGCCGAACATGCTCTCTGTGCCAGTCTGGTACTTATGCTTTACCGACAGCATAGCCAGTTTTTTAACCAGCCGTTGGTTTCGGTGGGATCGTCGCATAGCGAAAGTAGGGTCAAAACGGCAACGGATCAACGCATTGTAAAGGGATTGGATTGGACGAAAGCATCGATACGAAGTCAACCATTGATTCGCAGAAGTCTACGCCCAATCAGTGTCAAAAACACGAACAGACTTGTGTGTCCGCGCGGGGACCAATCAGCACGGCACGCTGCTCCAACATCGGATTTTGTTATAACGAGCACCGGAGTAAAACAAGCTGTTTAAGTGCGTCACGCGCTGAAACAAACGAGCTTCAAGCGGAGTCGAGCCGACCAATGAGAAAGCGAGAGTGTCAACACCAATTGTAATTCTTCATTTTACCGATGCGTCTAGTCTATAAAATAACCAATAAAAACTCAATAAATCGAGATTTGCTTTGTGCCACGAAGACTGACTTTTGCTTTCGTTCCGGAAGGTAGCGATTTTTCAACACGCATGACCTGAATCGAAGTGTAGGCTCCCGTAGGAACGAGAGTCCTCAATGGAGCCACGTCACCTACCACTAACAACTATGGCGTCTTTCTGGGACAAGTCTTGGTTGAGAGAAGGGGAGCGTCAAGTATAACAATGATGCGTACGAAGCCCTAACCAGTGCTGTTCAAAAATAACTTATGCTCAGCGCGTAGCATCATCATCATCATCACCATAGACAGCAATACATCAGTGGTTAACACTAATGCTTAACTGCCACACAACCATGAAGAAACAGCAAACCCTATATAGAAAGAGAGAAGGAAAAAGAAGGGGACGGGAAGGGACCTAACTACTGAAAATGACTACGTCCCTATTCAAACATTCAGCATCAAGGTGCCTACACCTTGCAAACAACACAACCGAGCTGCAAGTGAGAGTAAGGCGTCATCAGCGAGACAGCTTCCTTACGGCTTTCACTGCCCCGCGTCATTAAATGCACTCACTTCACAGACAACTCGGCCAAACAACGACAACATTCCCGCCACTGAGCTCGATTAGCCGCAATCTCACCTAGAGTCTCCAACCACCGACTCTGTGAGTCGCGAGGGCCCCAGCCCGGGAGACGAACACGACCCACAGTGGCCAACCCCTTCGTGAATGACTTCATTTCCCTACGCCAGGTCATTGTCTGTCCACCTCGCACCTTACACCAGTCGGTTGCAGTGAGTGCGTAGCTACAACAATAGTAGGCCAATAGCCGAGCAATGTGATGCTATCCCAAATCTGTCACCCGAACGAAACTCGGCTTCATCAAGGCAGCCGACCTGGGTGTTCACATCTCCGGCCAGAATGACTACATCAGAACCATGTGTCGAACGAAGGGGAGCGGCCAGATACTAGTACGTGCACTCAGTTTTGTTTCGGAAGCCTGGCCCATTCGTATGGAATACACGGTCGATGTTCGATCACTGATGCCTCCGTAGTTAGCTAGTATCAAATGGGTTGAGGATGTGAGCAACGCGAAAACCCGTCGGTGCGCATTTGGGAATTGTGCAAGTTCGCGACCGCTAACCTAGATAGTGAAAACGTACAGTTATTTTTGTTGAGAGTCCGCTCTGATGCACATGTTCGATGTGGTTGCTGACGGTCGGAAGAAACCCCGGGTAAATGATGACGCGGTCACGGATCGGGAAAGTCCTGAACGTTCCCTTGAGCAAAGTTAGTAGGTGCCGCCTACCTGGTTGGTGAATCCCTTACTATTTACACCGCTGGTTGGAAATGCTCCTTGACATGATATGATACTGCATTCAGTGGGTAAAACTGTATCCGCGAACTTGGTGACTCTTCTGTTTCGTGCAACTCAACTGTTTGCCTATTTTCTTTTTCTTTCTTCGCTACGCATACACACCACTTATCACGTTGCAACTTCGTGAACCATAATGGAGTCTAACGGCAACCTGAGTCACTGGACGCACAAATACGGTTCAAAGCTAAGGATAACACTGATAATGCTTGTTATGAAGACAATAATAATAATGAATGAGTGACATACTAGCCACTCCTGTACCACCACTGTACCCACCAAAGCGTGCACTTAACTGGCCTTTTGCTGGAAACCGTCGATCGACTCGACAGGAAAGCTGACTCATAATAAGGAGGTCGCAATTTTTTACGCCTGATAAAACTCAACAAGCAGCAATTCTTTGGTAGACAGTTATGTTTGGCTGTAACGGACAATAAATACACTGTACCCACATCAATCAACAAGCGCATTATCCACACAAGGACGAAGTATTCATGAATATTATCGGTACATCGAGCATCGTCAAATCCTTCGACACAGTAGTATCTAAGTACAAGTAACAACACAATTTAACTTACTTGTAAAGGGCTTGGTATGCCGGATTGAATTCGTTATTCTTGACAATTACCGTTTTTTTCAAATAAGGAAAGTTTTTGAAATAGATGTCCAGGGACGCGCGAGTAGTCATGAGGTAAGGTAAAAGCACCACTGAATATGAAAAATATGACGAGGGTCCAAGTCATATAAAATACCCTGCAAAAGAAAAAAAATGAAGACGCTTCTGACTGAAACAAAAAGCTTTGTAACTGGAAAGAGGGCGTTAGATGCATGTACACTGAACATCACACGTGTTTCGCCACAGCCGTACACTCAGACAGACTTCTGACTCTTCGAAAGGGGTTGGCGTAAGAGTATATTCAAGCGTGGGAACTGTCATCAACTATCAGTTATGCTCAATTTGTCTAACACCATTACTCTCTAAAGGTCATGTGTAGTTACGGATTTAAACGTACCAGGCCCTATGCTTCTACTGGAGATTCATCCGAGCATACCTCAGCCATCCTCACAAACATCTCACCAGCAGTAGTAGAAGCTAGAAAGACAGCACTACGCGGTTTGCCCAGGCATTCACACACTCAACTGAGTGATGGCAAGCAGGCGGGGATCAAGTTCACCTCATAACACCACACTTCTTATGGTGGAAAGTTCAGAGCAGACAGACTAGTTACACAAGTTAGCCAACCCAGATTTTTACGGCAGAACGGCAATCGTAGAATGTAACCCACGCGCCCAAAAACGATTACCTTAGTCTAAATGGCATAAACTCGAATTTAAGGACTTCGGAGCCTCCAGAGACATTGTATCAAATATTGCCTAACACGCGAAACATGTTGAACATCACTGTTGAACGTCATGCAGAACGACACACGTTAGAGACAGCTGCTCATAAGCGCACACTGCATTCGATGAGGTCACTGGGATACGGTCCACTCGCCACGATTTCCTACACCCTCTTTCAGAATAACAATCGTGCGTATTTCCATGTCAGCCTAAGGAATCTCAGGATTTTTCTGATACTGCTCTATATACAGTGTTCAAATCTAACCAAGTCGCACTGGAGTACCAAAATTGTGATTACCTACAGTGACAAACTCTCTAGACGAGTCAAGTCATCAAATGCGATAAGATATCCCTAACGTGCAGTGGCACTCGTCCGAAATGGGGACGCAAATTCTGTTAGGCTCACATGTGTGATCACCAGTCCACCGCCATTGTTCCGTCCGCTGATTCACCAAAATTAGCCTTCCAATGTGTGTAGGACACACCATAGAGAAATGAAGTCGTTCACCAAAGAGTTGTCCACTGTAGGTCGGGCTCGTCTCTCAGGCCGCGGTTCTCTCGACAAACAGTCGTTAGCTGGAGACTAGGTGAGATGGTGGCTATACGGGCTTACCGGTGTGATTGTTTTCGTCGTTTGACAGAGGTGTTTGTGAAGTAAGTGTAATTAATGGTAGGCAGCAATGAAAACCGTAAGGAAGCTGTGTTGCTGATTATGCCTAACTTCCACTTACAGCTTGGATATTTGAGGACAGGATGTGGACACCTTGGTTTTGAGTGATTGGACATAGACATAGATATTTTCAGTGGCTGGCTTTCCCTCCCTTTCTTTTTTTCTTATATCTTCCACTTCAGAGCCTGCTTTTCCATTGTGGTTTCTTCTATAATATTTTGTTATTTGTTCCATCCTTGAGTTGGTAATGGATTTACGTTTTCCATTTCAGCTGTCATGTGCCAATTGTTAGACGAATAAAGCCCATCATACGGGCCTCTTACTTTTCAGTTTCTGACTCAAAATTGATCGTTTGTGCCGTCAAATCTCACTGTTCACAATTTATTCGTCTAACAACTACGTGATGGGACGGATCCTACGCCCTGAGAGGCCTGACGTCGACCCCAACGCCGTTAACGCTTCTAAGGAATAGAATCACTGGCTTTATACGTTCACTAATTTCTCGTCTTCTACTGACAGTCTCCATCCCAACAAATTGAGTACGTTGATTCCTAACATCTCGTCCTCGGTCTATGACTATACCTCCGAATGTGATAGTTATGACGATCCGGTCCCCATACTACGGGACCTGTATGTGAAGTCCAAGAACGAAGTATTCGTCCGTCATCTGTTAGGGACTTGTAGACAAGAAGGTGGACAGACACTGGACCAATTTGCACAAAGATTGAGGTCGCTTGCGAAAGACTGTAACTTTAAAGCTACTACAGTCGAGCAGAATCGAGACGGTGCAATCCGACACGCTTTCATAAGTGGTCCACTATCTAGCCAGATTCGCCAGACTGTTGGAACAAAAAGTGTTGAATTTTCAGGCCGCTTTTGATCATGCCAGATCGTCTGAATTGGCGGGAAAACAGTCTCGGTTATACCAGTCCATTCCGACTAACACTTACGTGACTGCAACTGAGGTCTCAGAAAACTCGCCCAACCCTACCAGAATGTCTGAAGTGGCAGCCTCCAGCTCATCCACTGGCAAATGTTTTTTTCTGTGGGTATGACAAACACTCCCGTTCAACGTGTTCTGCTAAAGATGCGTTATGTAATGGATGTGGAAAAAGGGGCTCTTCCAAAAGGTTTGCTTGATGTCCCGGAGCCGACAGCCCTGCTCTTCTATCACTCGACCATCCATTCCGACTGCCACATCAGCGGCGGCTCCGGAGTGTCTTTCGAATGCTATAGTTGATCTCGAAGTTAACGGAACTTGCTTAGAAGCTTTGATAGATACCGACGGTTCTGAAAGTTATGTAGCGTCTTGCGTAGTGTTGCAAAATGACTGGGACGTTCAAAAATCTCGTAGCAAGATAACAATGGCCTCTACCGCTCTGTCAAGTGGCACGCGAAGTCACGTCCTGGCGTCGATCAGGTACAGAGACACTGTGTATGACAGAGTGGAGCTGTAAGTTCTACCGCACTTATGTGCAAACGTTCTTCTTGGTCACGACTTTTTTAGACTTCATAAAAGTGTTGAAGACCCATTCGGTGGGGCGAAACCACCGTTTTTACTCTGTTCATTGACCCCAGCTCACATCGAACCTCCTCGTCTTCTAAAAAACCTGATGTGAAACTTAAAACCCATTGGAACAAAATCCGGAAGACAAGGTCCAGCTGAAGAAAAGTTTATACGTGATGAAATTCGTCGTTTGCTTGCTGAAGGAGTTATCGAGCCTTCCTCCTCCCCTTGGAGAGCTTAAGTCTTGGTAGTCGCTAACGACGAGCACAAGAGAATGGCAGATGACTACAGCCAAACAATTAGAAAATATATCCTTTTGAATGCCTATCCTCTTCCAAAAATTAACGAGATGATCGAACGCGTCGCAGTGTACGACACCTATGGCACTCTGGATCTAAAGAGTGCTTATCATCAGATTCTTATTCGGGAAGAAGAAAATTCTTTTACGGCTTTTGAGGCATGCGGACGTTTATATCAGTTTTGTCCGATTCCGTTTGGCGTGACGAGTGGCGTCGCCTTCTCCCAACAGACTATTGATAAAATAATAGCACGCAAACGACTAAGACATCTTTGTTTACGTTGGAAATATTACAGTACATGGAATCAACTCCGTTGAACATGATCGCAATCTTCAAAAGTTCCTAGACGTGGCCAGAAAATATGGATTGACTTTCAATGAATCAAAGAGCATCATCGCCGCCAAACAAACCAAACTTCTCGATTATGAGGTATCTAAGATCAGTATTAAACCGGATCCTGATCGCCTGAAACTTCTGCGAGAATTAGCCCCTCCTAGCAAAGAATAGTGGGATTATTCGCCTACTACTCACGGTGGATATCTCACTTCTCTGATAAAATTCATAAACTTGTGCATAATTACACCCTCCCCCACCCAATGAAGTTGGAGAAGCCTTCGAGACTCCGAGATGAGTTATGCAAAGCTGACATTTCTACTATTCAGTACGATACCCCTTTGGTTGTCGAGACAGACGCCTGTGATGTGGCGATCGCAGCCACCTTGAATCAAGTTGGCCGGCCAATAGCCTTCTTCTCGTGTAGTCTGTCGTCCAGTGAACGGCACCATTCCGCCGTAGAAAAGGAAACGTATGCTGTCGTGAGGTCCATACGTAAATGGAAACACGTTCTACTTCGCAACCATTTTAAACTTGTTACTGACCAACGTTCCGTCGCCTTCATCTACGGCAATCAGCAAAGAGGGAAAGTCAAGGACGATAACACTGAACGTTGGAAGCTGGAACTGTCGCCATTCAAGTTCGATGTTGTATATCGACCTGGTAAAAATAACTGAGCGGCAGATGCACTCTCACGTAATTGTTGCGGGGCTCTAATGACAAATATCGACTTGAAAGGACTACATGAATCGCTTTGTCATTCCGGCATTTCTCGTTTGATGCACTTCGTCCGCGCCAGAAACCTCTCCTGTTCTGTGGAAGAAGTTCGAAGCGTTGTTGCCAAATGCTCAGTATGCTGTGAAATCAAACCCCGTTTTTTCTCCAAAGCTCGGGGTGAGCTCATAAAAGCCACACAACCATTTGAAAGACTGTCACTGGTTTTAAGGGTCCCCTTCCATCAGTAACCCACAATCGTTATTTATTAACAATTACTGATGATGGCGGCTAATCGAGCTCAGTGGCGTGAATGTTGTCGTTGTTTGGCCGAGCTGTCTGTGAAGTGAGTGCATTTAATGACGCGGTGCAGTGAAAGCCGTAAGGAAGCTGTATCGCTGATGACGCCTTACTCTCACTTGCAGCTCGGTTGTGTTGTTTGCAAGGTGTAGGCACCTTGATGCTGAACGTTTGAATAGGGACGTAGTCATTTTCAGTAGTTAGGTCCCTTCCCGTCCCCTTCTTTTTCGTTCTCTCTTTCTATATAGGGTTTGCTGTTTCTTCATGGTTGTGTGGCAGTTAAGCATTAGTGTGAACCACTGATGTATTGCTGTCTATGATGATGATGATGATGACTGATGAATATTCTCGATTTCCTTTTGCTTTTGCATGTCCTGATCGGACTAGTAAGACTATTATTAATTGTTTTTGTTAGTTGTTCTCGCTGTTTGGTACTCCAGCCTACATTCATTCTGATCGTGGATCTTCATTCATGTCGTCAAATGTTCAACAGTTTCTTGAAAAAAGGGGAGTCGCGACAAGCAGAACAACACCATAAAAACCTACAGGGTAACGGGTAAGTAGAGCGTTTGAATGAAACGCTTTGGAAAACTATGTTGCTCGCCTTGAAATCTCGTAATTTGGTCATCAATCAATGGGAATTTGTTCTTCTTGATGCTTTTCACTCCGTCAGATCACTTCTGTGTACCGCAACTAATGCCACACCACACTACTGCTCTATAACCGAAGGTCGACCTCCGGAACAACCCTCTCGATATGGCTCACTAAACCTGGACCGGTGTTGTTTAGGAAGAATGTCAGACAGTCTAATTATGACCCACTAGTCGAAGAAGTTGAACTACTTCAGTGCAATCTACAGTACGCGTACATCCGCTTTCCTAATGGCATGGAGAGAATAGTTTCTGTTCACCAACTGGCCCCCAAAGAAGCCATGCCTGAGACCCCTTTGCAAGGATTATCGACACCTTCGATCGAAGAGACTTCATCTGTACCCTCTGATTGCGTCCCTGTCACAGAGCAGCATGACAGCATTCCCTCAGCTGACATACACAACACTGAAGCATATGATCCCCCAATAATGATCACACACGTAATCTTGAAACGTTAATCAAACAACAGTGTGTTCATCCATACTGTCTGAGAAACAGAGACGCATAAAGCTTTTACATACTGAGGCTCACTACCAAATATTTTTTTCACCGATCAGTGTACACATGTTCAGTCATTCCCTGTAACCTTCCATTTGTTGTCTGTTCACATATCTTGGTGGGGGAGAAGGTTATAGTATTTCGTGTTATTTGTTTCATCCTTGAGTTGGTAATCGATTTATGTTTCTCATCTCAGCTGTCATGCGCCAACTGTAAGACGAATAAAGCCTATCATACGGGCCTCTTACTCTTCTGTTTCTGACTCAAGATTGTTCGTTTGTGCCGTCAAATCTCATTGTTCACAACAGTTTCATGACGGTTAAGTATCAGTGCTAGCCACTGATGTATTCCTGTCTACGATGGTGGTGGTGATAAGAGCATACATTGTAGACCTTTTCTTTATCTGCCAACCATACGACTTTACATCGCCGCCTGTGACAAAGGTTGGACAATGTATTACATGCACTCGCTATCCCTTTGGGCACCCAGTTAACAATCGTACAGGCTGATAGGATGACAATATCCAAAAAGGTGTAAAGATCGACTGTCCCAAGCGCCGTGCTTGCAACAGCTAGGATAAGGTCATGTCCAACCCAGTCTCTCAACGATACTGCACTTCTCAAGGGCGCGATGTCCACACATACCGCACAGGTCGGCAGTATCGTTCAGCATAGTCTGCATGTTTACTACGGATGCACCAAGTATAGTAGTGTCGTTCACGTATTCAATACCAGTCATCCCTACTTATCAAAACTCCATCAATGTTTTAAGAATTTCCGATTGTTCCTTCTTTAATGTTGTCCACCAAGCAGTTGACGAGGTGGGAGACTGGACACCACCGAGGGCCGCTTGAAGTGGAGAACGCTTTAGTTTCCCGTAAATGCACACTCTTTTGGAAGGAAATAGACATCGACTTTAATAAACTCCCACATTTCACTGCGATTGTAGTGGAAACAGTCTCGGAGAGCCTATCAGGCAGCCAAGTTGAAGGCGATCTTTAGGTCCAATAATACAACCGTTAGTTGGACAAAGAAGTACCGATGCTCCAGTATCTGTCACAACGTGAAGTAGTACATTATATATTATATTATATATATATAATTTAACACGGAATAGTCCATAGTGAATAGTAAAAGTGCCACGAGATAAGTGGAAAGTAGTGCGTAAGGTGAAGGAGAATAAACGTGAAGGGATAAAAAAACACAACTATGCACACAGACTCGCAACGCGAACATCATCGAATTCTATTCCTTGCTACATCAGACAGCGTTCTCAACAAAGGTGTTCAGTATCCTTCGGGACCCAGTCAAGAAGTCGAGGTCATCCTACTGAAGCAAGCTTCACGGTGGGTGCCTTCATACCCTGAACTCAATCCATGCGTTGACCATAAGGCTGCCGATTGCGGTCTAACTCACCACTCGTGAACAAGGCATGATGTGGCAGGTAGTGAATTGGCATTTGTAAGATGTGGCAAAGCAAACAAGGTCTGAGAGATCAAAATGCTCAAGGGTCGACAGGGTTTATTCGTTTCGAAGACACGCCTACTCGAATGGGATGGAAAAGCTTCCGAGGGTTCCCTGCAGCAACCGCCTATTCCACCTCGATAACGTGTTGTGTCCACTAGGCCTTGTGATCCCTTCGTGGTTGCTTCCAGAACTCCAGGCAAGTAACCTTGTCGGCCGAGTTGTAGTCACCGCTGGATGGAATATTCCGGCGAGCGTCGAGAAGTTCCAGCGATCGCATGCAGACCCAGCGGTTGGCAGCTGAACGAGTGGTAGTACTACACGAAGCAGTACCGCATTTACGTATTGCATGTCCTATATGTGCCCAACGCGCTTCAATGTCGTCTGGTGAATGGGGACCTAGACTAAAAGCAAGCGCACACTGGTAAGCGTAAAACGCCTGTGCCCCTTCTAGTTTAGATGCGTCAATTTGTGGTTGGCGACGAAGTGACCTTTCACAAAAACGCAAAGGGAACTTGGCATATAACAGTGCATGATCGGAGTCCATACAGGTGCCCCAGACTGACCTGTAATCTTGGAAACAACCAGGCCACTGATGGCTGACG
>QNGE01000154.1:0-31094 GCA_008508345.1 Paragonimus westermani | reverse complement strand
CCGCGCGTAGAGCCTCAGCCATGGAAGCAACCCGATCAGCCATGGTCACGCCTCCATGTGGATTTTGCGGGACCCATCGACGGTGTGGTATACCTCACTCTGGTGGATGCATACTCCAAGTGGCCTGAGATCGTTCCGTTGACACACGCCACAACCTCAGCCACTATCAACAATCTACGACGGATCTTTAGTCAACATGGTCTCCCGGAAATCCTCGTGTCAGATAATGGATCACAGTTCACATCCGTCCAGTTCAGGGAGTTCTGCATTCAAAACAACATTCGCCATCTGCATTCACCACCGTACCACCCACAATCGAACGGCCAAGTGGAGCGCTTCGTCGACACTTTCAAGAGAGCACTTATGAAATCTCGTGGGGAGGGACCGACCGAAGAAGTGCTGCAAAGGTTCTTGCTCACTTACAGAACCACCCCGAATCCGGCGATTCCCAGTGGACTTTCGCCCTCCGAAGCTCCCATGGACCGCAAGTTGAGGACCACATTCGATGCCATGCTGCCAGTAGAAAAACTACCCGAAGATAAGCAGCTGCTACCCCGACGTAGATTTGCCGTCGGCGATCTAGTTTACGCGAGAGATTATCGGCCAGGTCACTCCCGCTGGATAGCAGCGACGGTCAAGCATCGGGGCGGATCAGTCCTCTACGACGTCAACGTCGGAGGCGACATATGGGTGCGCCACGCTAACCAACTTCGCCCACGCTATTCCACAAACGCTCGGCAAGCCGAGAACTAAATGCCATTGGACTTACTTCTCGACACTTTCGAGATCAAGCGCCCAACACAGCAAGTTACCACGACCGTTACCCCAGCGACCTCAACACCGAGACCGAACAGGGAGCTGACTGCTTTGCAACCAAGACGATGAACGGACCGAAAACGCAAGCCCACTTATCCGATGCAGCTCGACCCACAAAAACGGCGGTACCAATGAGTCTCAACAGGGGAGGTGTTGGGAAAAGCACCTTTCCCCAAAAAATTACTATATTTGCCAAGGGAAATAGATGCTTCGATTTTGAGAACTTGGATGCCCGCCATCATTCCGGAAGATTCGAGTTCGCGCGCTTGCTTCTGATTGGCCCGTTCAGTGTCGTAGTACCAAGGCCACCGGAAACCTATAAATACAGCTCGCGGTCTTCCTGTCCGTTCTTGCCTTTCTCTCTCAGGGGGTCTCAACTCTTAACTACCATACAACCTTTCAGAATAAACAAGTCTTGCATAGGAAGATAGAAGGGCAAAAGTACGGAGACATGGGAGGGCCCAACTACTAAAATGATCTACATCTGGCGAATAAACAACCGGGTCAAAAGTAAAGTGAGGTCTCCTAACCAACGCAGTTTACCTTACGATTTCAATTGTTCCGCGTTTATGTGTACAAATGTTTCACGAACACCTCTGTCAAACGACGAATTCAGTCACTCCGGTGAGCCCAATTTGCCGCCATCTCACCGAAAGTCCCCAGCTAACGACTGTATCTCAAAAGAGCCTCAGTCTGAAAGACGAGCTCGATCTACAACGGGCAGCCCTCTGGTGAATGACCTCGTTTTCCCACTCCATGTCACCATCTGTCCATATCTCACCTTGTGCCAGTCGGTTGAAGTATCGGCAACGGGGGATCACTGTGACATACGACTAGCTGGCATCTTCAGTACACGACCTAACCATCTAAGTGGGTGTGAACGTATGAACTAAACAAAAGAATTCGTCTGACAATCACTATCAAACACTCGCTTCCTAAGCTTCTAATTGTTTGCTCGATGGTGCAACCTGATACGAGCAATCGACCGCAGACATCGATGGCTGAATACCTGGAGACGGTTCACGCCCTCTACCCTTAGCGGTCGTTTCATTATCGTAACGTAATACAGCATTTACTGTTGTTTTTTATACGCCATCTCTGTCTCAAAGAGATACCTCTGTCGCTAGGACTACCATTCCTTTTCAAGATAAAATTCTGTGTTGATAGACAGATTGGGTATGACACAACGTTACGAGCAAGTTGTAATACTCTACGTTTCAACCACCTCGGGTGGTCTTCCTCGGGAGTATTGTAATCGAAATCAATGTCCTATCAAATATGTTCACCTTACACCTTAGTGAGAAACCGACTCCCAAAATGACATCCCAAGGGAAAAGTTTCCACTATCAACATCAGGTGTCTATGTTCAGCGCCGTTCACGGTAACAGGGATATGCTGCTAACCCGTTGCTACCGTCGGCATGGGCCAGCCGGATGTCTGAGTCTCGCTAAGGAAAAATCTGCTTTGGCGCTATTACATATTAAGCATACTTGATATACAACCAGCCCCTCTGCAGCGTTCCACAGAACGGGGCCAGGACAAGGATCTGGAATGCAACCATGGTTGCAAAAACCGACAAGCATCAGCCGGAGGCTCCGTAGGTCATTCATACAAGTTACACAGTTGAAAACCCAAATAGCGTCAATCACACAGCAACAAACTGTGCGACAGACCTGTAGTGCGTTTGCAAACGAAGATCGATGGCCCAAGTGGCAAACCATTGCGGGTCCCGCACGGGCCCCTCGCGGGCCAAAGGCGGGTAAATGGTGGGCAGTGAGACTAGGGCCCCGCATGAGCCCCGTGCGGGACAGAGAAAAAATATCGCGAGCGAAGCTTTCAAAGATGTCCGCTAAATTCGATTTTCCAAAAAACGGATTCTCCTTCATTTTTGTTACGCACCCCAGGATTACTGCCGCCGCACATGAAGAATATTTGCCGCACATGAAGAATATTGCAAAATATCCGTAAACATGGAACGTTTATTGGATAATTTACACAAGTTCAATCGGAAACATACAGTTCGTTACGCACGTGTTCAGGAAATTTCGCCATCGACGTTTTAGCGACTGCACCACACTTCGATGCGCACTGGGGACACCTGCAGAGGTTTGCAAGGGAAGTGTGTACTGAACGAAGGTAAACAATACTAACACCAGTTTTGCGAGTATATTCGAAATTCCATATCTCCGGAAATAATGGAGATAGAGCGAACGTGTAGCATAACAGTCTTACGGCATTCTTTCTGGGCATTGTAATAATACTACAGACATCTGCCTGTTCACACTGGGCAACCTCAATATAATCTCGTGAACTTGTGCAATATTTGAACACGAACCATAATAATGCAAGTTTTGTGGGTGGCTTTAAAATTCAACTCCTCCGTTTATATTTAAAATGGAACAAGAATTAAATAACCATCAGAAAGCACTCTTCGTGTGTAACATATGAGAATAAACAACATAGGCTAATTTCTCACGTACTTCTGTAGAAGAGCAAAACCGCCCAACTTACACAACTCCCACCTCAGCGAGCTCGAAAGATTAGCGATTAAAGATGTCTGACCTCACGGGGTGATTAAAACAAATGTCACTAATTTTGTTGAAAAGATGAATGCAGATTTCGAGGCGATGTTCATAAACTCTTACCTTTAGGAGGACCATTTCATGGGATGTTTGTTTCGATTATTTTTCTCATGGCCCACCGAAACCCGCAGGATACCGTTCAGTCGCGGTGGGCCATGTGCTACATGGGGACCTCTAGCAAAAGCACTCTACGATTGCAGTGAACGAAGCACAACGATAAGTAGTGACGATGTAATGGCAACCGGTCACAGGCAACACGCTCAATCCACAGAATAGTAGAGCGACACAAGTGTTCACTCTGCAGGCCCGTGTACTCTGGCATGTGTACAACCCCGGGATCAAAACAAAGAGGTGCGTTCACAACGTCCATGGGCGTCCTTCTTGAACGCTCGAGGAAATGAACATTTCCTATTGAATTCCGTCAATCGGGAAGGCAAGAAATGGTTAAAATATACCACGCTCCATCCAAAACGTTCCATATCGTTTCTGCTTCCACCTCTCAACAGGAGCACTGCAGTGCTGGTGCTATCAGCATACCGAAGGACAGCCGTTCCCTGGGTGATTCTGAGTATTCCTCCTGGATCACTCATCGAACTGTGGTGGATATAACTTCTGTGCATCACTTGGCAAACATAAGCATTAACAAAAATAATGCGCATTTTTGCACCACTTAGAAACGTTTGTTTTATCGAACTACTTGGTGACAATGGTGACGGCGTCAACGGATTTATTACAGCCACCTACCTAATGTGGAAAATGAGCACAATGGCGCCCAAAAGACCGCGGGATTGTTCGCGCAAAAGTTTTGTCGTTGGGATAAAACAGCGCGTCAGGAACGTTTGGGAAGCAACTGTACGACACCCATCGTGGTGGACTGCGACCGATGGTAGGCTACGGAATTTCGCTCATTCCTGTTGTACATCGGTTCTGTGGCGTTGAAAGGAATAGCGGATTAAAAGAATTATGGAAATTTCTCAAACTTCCCCGTTTCCATCTCACCACTCTTCCTTCCAAAGTGGTATCTCCGCTATGTGGATTATGTGGAATCCGTGATACAAAAACATCGGTTCATTTCGCTGGTCTCAAGACGTTAAACCACATGGACCGCCGGACTCTTATTCAGCGCACATGAGAACTTCTTGCGGGTCCGTATAATCTCCAAATGTGTCCAATTCACACATATTTCAACGCATTACGCAAAGGATACATGTACATCCGCCGAACGACAAATCAGTGTTGGCTGATGCAAGGACAACCTCCATTTCGACAGCAGCGAACAAACAGGGTCGGTTCAATAACAAAGGCGTGATATACTGTGATGTCAACCCTAACAACGTGGTTTTGGTGGATGGATTACGCGTATTAATCAGCGCCTCGGGTGGAGGACACAATCGCATACAACGTTTTGAAACCGGTTACGATATTTTTGACAAGATGTTGCTCTCGTACAGACTGTACATTTTCCCATGCTGGGTGCACCGCTGAACGCATTCATTGCAAAGGAGTGCTACCACCAGTTAAGGATAGATTTGTATTTCACCTCACCATGCACACTGGGAAAGTTGGAAAAATAAATTCTACTCAATATCATTTCGTTTTTTTTCATTAACGCAACACTTCCATCAATTAACACTTCTCATTTCAGACGTATCAAGTTGTCGAGTTTGAAGATGAAAGCGTGGGACTAGTGTACAAGTCGCGAGGTACACAGTCGGGGTTCGCGCTTTCTCCAGGAATAGCATCCACGAAGCACCACACGTTGCTGTTGGGCGGTATGACGGCACCCACCAGCTCTAGAATTCACAAAGTAAAGATGCATCGCGCAACTGGTTTGCGCTTTTGGGTTTCTAGATGAACTGCACTTGGCTTATAGATGCCAACGAATCTCGGAACGGTTATCCGATGTACCATCGTCCGACGCCACTGATATCACGGATCGTGGTAGCGAACGTAAAAGATAGGGTGAAATCGCAATATGTAACAATTGTAAACAAGTAACCGTCCGTTCGGACTTAATATATGAAGTGGATGAGAAACTAATACCGACAATTTATGCCGTCGAAATCGATTGTTCTCCGCCACCACCACAATTAGAGAACATGTCCCACGCATCTGCATCGCCAACAAGATGGACAGTGGGACCAACGGAGAACCTGACCACTTTCACCAGCCCTATAGCTTCCAGGTATGTTAATGGTAAAAGTTCGTGCGATAAACAGTCAGCTCTACCGTCATTGGCCCGCCAGCAGCACACAGCGAGACAGCATGCAAAAACGATATTGCGAAAGAAGTGAGAGAGTTTAAAGGTAAGTCCGTGTGGTAGAAATATTCAACGTGCCCACCAGGTATAATGGAAAACTTGGTTTACCAAAACATAAGAATGCGCGAAGAATTGCATGCCCTGCGGCTGGAAATTAATGCATTGCGTTTCTAACATGCAATTTCCAGTCCATTAACCGCACAATTTCCATTTGGCTACCCCAAGCCATAGAGGACGTCCATTAACGACATGTCCATAGGACACATCTACATAGGACACGTCCATAGAAGACACTCGGCCGCTGAATATGACGTTGGAAAAGGTGGAAGCATACAACCAGCTGGTATGTTCCATTTTTCCGATTCACAGCATCCAGATGACCTTTCCCTCCAGCGTCGGTGGCAAGTCAATTGGTGAATGCACCTGTAGTGCAATTAGAATATAACATACTGAGGATGTGACGGAAATCCACTGGAGAAGATTGAACAGTGTGTCAATTGCCTCTTCACCCTTGACAACAAGCATTGTTGGAATGTTCAGTCACAAAGTATCATCACTTCTTAAATGCAGAATCCATCATGAGAAAGGTTTATCCCGGCGTATCACATTCGGACGTCAATGGAAAAATTCAACGATGAAGTAGGAAGGCGAGATGGTGATCAATGAAAGAAGTCAACGTTGCGATTGCCGACAATTTCGCACTGCGAATCCAAATATGTACCAGTCAACGTGATATGCATATTATTGTAAATATCTGATTGAATAAAACACACTGATGTATATATACATGGTATTCCTCTCTCGTGAGACTGAACGATGTGTCTTACTCAACATGCGAGGATGGGTTTCCGGTTAACGTACCTGAGCTCCATAGGAAAAGAGGAATTGTGCGGCATGTAGTAAAATCGCTTGATGGGGCTGCGCGCACATTTCTCTCCTAGTGTTTCCTGAGTGTCCCCAAATCGTCCACTTAGAATACTCAGGGAATGGTCGTCCTACTAATGGAGGATATATCCTCACTGCTCTCATTCGTAAGCACACTGACTGAATCGCTTTCTGGTGGAGCTTCCGCTATATGTTTGACGATTGCAATACATCTGGGGGTCACACTTATGTCACAGACTTCAAAAGCAGTGGTGAGGGGCGATTTGAGTTCAGTGAAATGCGCAGATAACACATCCGATAAGATGGATTGATGGTCTGGAACAACGTAAACCGTTGGCGAGCGCACAAAATCCACCAAGTGTGGCCCATGTCACTGTCAATTAAGTTTCGCCGACTCACCAGCATTTGGTTTTGGTCAATGCAACCACACTCAAAAACCAACTGGATACGTCGATCCATTGATAAGTTCGTCATAATACTCCTTTCGGCGACGTTTAGCAGTCTTCATATGACCTTCAATCGTGACCAATGTCACCCGTAGATTTTCACGAATTTCTCTCGCATAGTCAGACAGTGGCAGAGCTTCAATCGGCAGGTTGGGGGATATAAGTTCGTGGTGGCCTCCAATTTCCCGCCCGAATGTTAGGTAGACTGGAGTATACGGAGTCCTTATGTGAACGGATGACGGATATGCACAAATAAAATGGGGTGGAAGTTCATCCCTTCTAACTGCTTCATGTGCGGTTGGTTAGTTCTACCTTGTGGGTGGTATGGAGCGGTACGCGTTTTCCTCGCTCATAATAAGCGGCGTCTTTTTTGAGCAGTCGGCTTTCAAAAGGTGAGCGTTAATCTGAATGAAGCATAGTATATGCCTAAGATCGAGTGAATCATCCACCGAGCTTCCTGTCTTATGGCGTGAACATAAGGAGGTTCTGGACATTCTCGACTGTTTGCTGTCGTGTCCAACTTTTTGTGTTCACGTTTGGCCAGGTCAGTTTTAACGCCGTCGGTGGCTTTAACGTGGTCTAAGAAATGAACGCGCGTTGTATGAAGTGGCACCCCGATCATTCCAATTTCGTGTCAGTCAACCGCATTCGTTCTGGCACCTCTCAGTGGTGGTCATTGTGTTCAGCAGCGGTTCGACCAAACACCGTAATATCGTCCAGCTTGATCAGACATCGGTTAGGTGCCGGCCTCTGTAACGTCTTTGCACTGAGCAATGGACCGTTGCCGTTGAACTTGCTAGACCAAAAGACATTGGTTCGTGCTCTTAGAGGCCGGCAATCCTGTCAGTGCAGCCTTCCACCAAAGTGACGACATTAGTTTTACTTGTCAGTAACCCGAATAAAAATCCAATGGCGAACACCATTAGGCACCCTGAGGAGCGTCAAGCGTAGCATCGACGCGTGGTATTGGATACGGGTATTTGGTCATAACCTCACTCAGAGTGCGGCAGTCTACACGTAGTCTCAGAGTCCCGTCTACCTTCTTCACGAGGATGTTCGGTAACGACTGTGATAATCGCATCTGGAGGCTCTTTGTATACAACAGAAAACTTCGCGGAACCCGTCTTATTGGTCGACGGCTTGATATGCCAAGTTCATGCCGGATTACATCGCACGACCAGGTGGACCATCGTCTAGCGCACAAAGGCCTTTAAATTTAAACGACGTAGGGAACAGCAGTGTTAACGGAGCATCGTCTGAATGGAGGGAGCTAAGTACATCAACCTCAAAGGGTCTTCGCTTCGGAACAGACAGTAGAACATGCCCCGGGCGATCGATATTTCCCCAGCCCTTGAGATGAGAATAGACCTAGACGTGGTATGATGGCCTGCGTACTGAGCTCAACTGGACTGTGTGGCCACCACACCAACGGGTGCTCATACGAGGTAAGCCAACATGCGGAGATCTGACAAATCACGATCTCGTAGTCCTCCAGGTTGAGGTTGGAAGAAAGCAGGCCTCCCTTTCAACAAAATGGTACCATGTCTGATGAACTGCCACCCATCCACTGCTTTGCGGTACAGGATTGTGAGCCAAAGGCCTTGGCTGAGAACCCTTACTGCTCTCAGGTCTATGTTTGGGCGATTTGGTAGTACCTCAGCCGGTGAACAATCTGTAAGGGTTAGGCAGCAGCGTGGTCCAATAATGTATTACTGTATATAATGAGGAAGATGATATTCTCCCAATTCAAATCTTCATTCCGCATGAACTAATTGATTGTCTTTTGGGCTTAAGACTGGGTGTCCACAAACACCTAAAAGGGCAGAGAACACTTGACCTCTAAGTACTAGTGTAAGTACATTGTCATCTCGCCAATGACCTGTCGACAATCCGCGAGTCGTGTCAGCATGTGGCAGTGGAATTCATCCTATTCCACAATCGTGAGGGCAAAATGAGATACACTACTGGAATATATGCGTAAGCGTACAGGATGCCGAACAGTAGTTTGCGGCGGCACACATTGGCGACACAGTAATGGAGAGGATACACCAGATCGAGGCAGAGGCCCAAAGTTCCTGAATACAGCCGGATTTTCCACCTGGGTTTCAACAATGGCTCTGTCAATCTGAAAATGATGAGTACCACCCATGTAAAACATTACGAAGCAAGCCGAATTTTCAAAACGATACGAATATAATTTTCAGTTGGTTCAAAGAAATAGATTTAATTCAGTGATACATATTTAGGTGATCACCATTCATGCATAAAGCATCGAGAAAAGTAGACGATTACCCAGGAGGTCTCGGCTAATGACTGAGGTTCGTGCGCCCCAGTGTCACGAAAGGGGTGTAACGATAAGGATCAATGGCAATTTACATAGTGAACACGTACAGCTCCCATACAACCCCAAAATCAGATGAAAGAAAAATTGATGATCACAGGAAGCGTATCAGCAAGTGAGAAGATCTGGTATGCACAACATCAGATTGAGGTGCAAGAATGAACTGTCACCAGGGGTTCTTTTAGGCTATTCAAATATATCAGCCGAGTGAGAGCAACCTTACCGTAATACGATTGTTCATGCGGTGTGGGGCGCGTTTAGTAATATGTAGGCGGACCAACTGGAATGAAACAATGAAGAAGCGAACGTCAGCGAAAAGGTTGAAACGCATACGTAACAGCTTGCCTGTGGTTAGGGCATCCTACTTCCGACTTGTCGTGAATTTTAGTGTACATGACAATAGTTATCCAAGAAGACTACTCCCAACAAAGAGAAAGGGTTCTGCATATTCCTTGGAATACGTATTCCGTTATAACTCCAGATGTGTTATCAACCCACCCATTGTCGGTCCGCCAAGTGAAAGATTTACTACCTACAGATGGATTTCGACGGTTTCTGCATTTTTACAGCAGCACTAACGGAACTACACGGTTAACACCTGTGCATTCTCCCTCCCCTCTGCTGGTTTCACGGTGACCGCTTACTTGGACCAAACACAGGAAACGCCAAGGGAAGCGCTCAATGAATATCCGCACGATACTCATCTTTCTGATTTGCGTGATCAATGGTCAAAACAGTTTGCAGGTCTGTGGGGTACCGGAAGCCAAATGGAACGTTTTGAAGTGTGCGCTGTTCATTTCCGTCTGTTTTTGCCATTGCAAATGGAAGATGAGCGTCCAAGAACGCCTCTACGTCGGTATGTCGACGTTATGAGTGCAACCTTATTGTTTTGTTCCTATGCATAGAGTCCACGATCGTCCAGTCATTGGTTGCATGCATGTACTTCCAACGAAGGGATGGCTGTAACTACCCTTGCTCGACGTCTTACAGGCGACACCAGATGTGATACGTTTGGAGTTGCGAATAGGATGTTATAGGGGACTAGTCCGAAACAATGCTGACTGCTTTCGGAGTTGCTATCTTTTCAATCGAATGGCTACGGCAGACAAAGACCAACAGTAAGTTTTACTGGTTCACACTATATTATTGGTTCAATCGTTATTTGTATTCCACGAGTCAGACCGATAGAAAATTCGTAAATTACTTGTCGTGTGATTAGCTGTTTGCTAAGCCAAGGTAAACCATCCTTGAGAAAAGCGACTTTAAACAATTTGGTAACCGCACATATAACCGGCTGGAGGATGCAGAAGGACGGTTATAAAGACAAACGCATCCTGTAGTTAATCCAGCCACGGCCATCTAAAATTACGAGTTCATGACAGATGGATAGTGAGGGAATTCTAAGTGCAATCCTTTTACGAGTAAAATCGTGGTGGAATTGTGAATCTTGACTTGTATGCCATGAACGTTCTATACCGTACGACTACGTTTGTCCGTCATTCTTTATAGAAACACCCGGAAGAGCTGACCCACGCCTCCATTTCAGAACAACAGACAAGTGCTAGGCAAACAGTTCTCAAGTGAATATCTTCAATACTGAGGCTGCATTTATAACAGTATCTTGACGTTTTTGCTGTGGATGGCACGCAATGCATCTGTGAGGGTCACTTTTACCGCTCCATGTGGCTCGTTTGCATCCAAATTCTTTCTGTGCTTGCAGGCATTTCTACCCGCAAAATAAGGTCTCCCGTTGTGCTCATTTTCATTTGTGAAGATCGTTTCACAGCCCATAGTGGCTGGTTGCTAGAGTACAACTTGGCAGTTTGCATGCTGGTGGGCCTGCAGTCTCGGACTCTTACCGCAGCCAACTTCAGCCGACAGTAGAAAGCGCTACGTTATTTGTTGGCAAAATTGCAAGATTGCAGAAATCACATGACAGTGACTTCTTTCGGTAACACTATCGTCTTCGTCAGCAAAACGATCAAGTTTGCAAAGACTGATTTATTGTCACTTGAATCCCCCACCAATACATGTACAAATCATGTCACACCAAGGTGGGCAAGAAAGTATTATGCAGGATTACCGCGTAGATATTGTGGTGAACTCCTGCAGGCGGACACCTACAGCTGTTGTGCCGATCGCCGGGTGTTCACTTCGAACGCACCCAGATGGTAGGAATATCTGAGTGACTATTTTATAGCATTCAGTTCCAGCCTCAAAAATCCGGCGGGTGCAAATTTTCCGTCGTGTACCATAACGCCCGTTTGAATATTATATTTACTTACTGCCTACTGATGTCCTGTGAGTGATATGTTCGGTTATACAATTATGCTCATATGAAGGTCGCTCCTGCAGCCATCTTGAAATTGAAAACTCCGCTTATGTTCGAACACTGACGGACGAAAACTCTTTTGAGACGTACCACTTCGAACGTATGCGGCACTTCATACTGATTTCTTACAGCTACCCGTATGCATTTGCTGATATCTATATGCTTTCTATTATAGAAACAATGGAGAGCTGTTTAGCGGTCGTTATAATTTCGACATTAATTGGGGGTATTGACCGCTAGTGGTGCCCAGGTGACTTCAAAACTAAAACGCAGAATAGCCTCCACATATACCACTGTCATTTCCGTTCACATTAACTAACGCGTCGAATCGTTCTGTAAACCCGAAGAAGCCGCCGTTTTCATAATTCATCTTACATGCCGACTAACATCGGGCCGTCAAAAATGTGCATCTTGCTCAAGGACCCATAAGACCACCAATCAGCCTCACCTGGAATGATCCATTTCTTGATGTCATTGAGAAGGGTGAGTTGTCTACATAGTCAACATGCAGATACCAGATAGGAGATGGTTATTCCGTGTGCTAAACGGTTACATCCATCCAACGGAACGCCAGTGACATATCCGGAACAAAGAGCAAACTTTCTGCCAAGGAGAGCCGGGGGGTATTATCTGCCACTTTTCTACAGATTTTAAACTAACGTTCCACACCACACTTTGCACGAGTTCACAATGTGGGTCGTTCGGGCAGGTCATCTCTACGTGTTCAAACGCAGGGCACAGTTTGATATTTGAGTGTCTTTTGCCTGTTGATGGTCGGAATGGGGTTTACAGAGGATGTTCAATAGACAGTCAGGGTAAAAAATATCAATAGCCAGGAGTGGCCGATCATGCCCATGATAACGAGAAGGGTATCCTTGCAATTGTAATGCAAGCGCATTATACTGCATAACAAAACCATCACTCAGGTGTTTTTCCTTTTTAGCCCTACAAACGGATCAAACATCCGGCTTGAGGCAAATTTCGCTGTTGAGCAGACTCAAAATATTGGAAACGGATATTACTCCGCTTCTAACAAAAATTCCGTCATATTCCATTCATAATTGTGTAGATCAATGCGATTAAACTGTTTTGGTGAACTTTAATTGTTAGTAACATGGTTGAATTTGTGCATATTCCTTGTTTGTGTCTGGAATATCAAATAAGATAGTAAACTGAGGATTTGTACGACCTAAATTGATGAGACATACCGCAAAATTGCAATAACTGTGGTGATTAGAAGACCACATTTACCGCAGAAAGTGTAAAGATGCTTCCGCCTACTGACACGTTTGAGCCCTTGCATAATGAAAATCCCTAATAAATGACCTCCAGTCAACCAGAAGTTGGATCAATAAAATAAGCGAGCACAAAGAGGGTAGGAGCATGCCAATCGAAACGGGCGAAAAAGATCTGGCAAATAACTAATAGCAGCTATGAAACTAAGACACGCAATCTGCGCGCGCAAGCATGGCGAAGAAATCAGCCAAAGTGATCATTGCAGGCAGCATAAGGCAAACTCCCGGCCAGATTTTCTCAAACAAACCAAACATGCCGTAACAATGTGTAAAGGACAACGGTGATGAACAGATGTTTCTTACAATTCCTCATCCAATTGGTATGAGCGTATGTGGCCAGCTAAGTTAAATCATAACTAAGCAGAAATACATCGGTCCGTCTGGGGATCTCGATCGCGTAAAGGCTAATGTCACTCGCCATTGTCCGCAGTCTTCTTACTTGGACAAGCACCAACTTAATCACTTTCCTCTCAATGAATATCAATATCTGCTCTTCTGTGTGACGTTCAGTTGAAAGTCTAAGTTCGTGATTACAGTTCGATATTGCCGGGGTTTGTCAGCCACTCAGCTTTAAGCCCTGCTAATTAGATAAGGTTGTCCATGCTTGGCACTCCATTCACTTAATTTTTATGGGGTAACTTCCAAGTTCCAAAAATTTATGAAACAAACATCGGTATGGATTATCGCCTAAGGTATAGAAAGTGCTGATTATTGGTCGATTTGATAGTTGGTTGTTTCCGCCAACGTAACGCTTTACTTGATATCACGGTTAACGGCTGGTCTCAACAACACTGACCTGGTGATCTTGTAAGCTGGAATTATCACCAATCGTTCTGTCCATGTACTAAACTTCATTAACTTGCACGAATTCCAGCAGCATGGGCGAACAGGAAGAGTCAAATGCTTGGGATTGGTTTGGTTGCCGCGTGACGATTTGAACGGCATGCCACGCCGGGAGTATCTGCGCCGATAACATTTCAAGCGTACCGATCTCAACGGGCGAAAAGTAGAATGCTTGCTTCCTGGACAGTGTCACTTGCCTTCAGAGAAGGCCACAAACCATATAGGCACATATTTCTGCGTTGCCCGCTACCACCACCAAATGTGAAGTGTCTGCAAAGCATCTGAGAATTTTAATGCGGTACATTTGGCCACGGTGGGGAAGATTCTAATCGTAACAAGGAGTATTGCAGGCGACATGATACCAGATTTGAATGCACACAACAAGTGTGAAGCAATTGCCATCACTGAGGTGACGTGGCAATGCCTTAAATTAGGGAATTTGTTAGACATTCCAAAAACAGCGTTTTGCGGGAAAAGAGGACAGTTCCTTGTGGGACAGTTTTCGACTAAATCTTCTTCATATCATCAAGATAAATAGCACCAAAAGGTTCCCCATCTTCAGAAATAAGGAATTTGATTTCTAACGATAGACTTTATTACGAAGCTACTAAAATGTCGCTGACTCACCGCGAAGTCGCTGAGACGGCTGAAAACAGAGACTGCGTCGACAAAACAGTGAGAAATGGAGTAACTCACTTTCACTGGAGGCAAACGCTCTATGTTCGCTATCAGCATGATCGGGACAGGTGCACGCATCATTGGAAATAAAATTGCCTCCTCAAAAAGAAACAGAGGTCCTAATTCACACTAATACGTGGGAGTCCACTTCCCCTAGGTACCAACCCACACCCTCTCCTCCAGAAAAAGCGGCAAAAAACCGTCTTCGTGGAGAGCCAACCGACGACGACGCTGTGTGTTTCTGAGACAGTAATCTTTTTGTTCCTTACGTTCGACTCTTTCAACTCAACACTGTTTTGTTCAAAACTTCTTCATTACCGAGGTGGAAAATCCCGCACATCTGCTGGCGTAAACTCGAGTCCTCGAAAGTCCAATGTTCGACTGGTTACAGAGGTATCTTGGGCAGATTAACCTACATCGTTTCCAACTAGCTATTATTCTGGCCCAGGTGACCACTCAAATGTTTTCGGGGTTAAACCGACAATCATCATCCAAGAACCTGGAAGCTGAATCGAATCGAGAAGCCGTCTATCTGCAGCTAACAGAAGCAGACAAAGCGCCTCACAAAGACGCTCACATAAGCGTAAGCTGTGACGTATCCTCAACGACATTCATGACTTGTGAAAGTTTATGTCCTACACATTGTTCCTCGTTACTGCGACTGTTTTCACAGGCTCACACCGTGGCCGCTGTGGATTTTTACGCCTGCACGCCCGCGGCTTCTAGTGTGTTGTAGAAGACTATATGGTATATCCTGCAAGTTTCGTACTGCCGGCTAAGGACACCGCCTTGGCCAGCGAAACCATCCCGACAAGTTATCGTGCGTTTTCGCTGTATAGAACTCACAATCGATGATAAGTTCATGCATCCAGGTCTCAGTCATTCCAGTAAACACAGCTTCACGATCCACGCAAACGCAGTGCAGTATTTGGTGCATCCAACGCGGGCTCCGTCTACTTTTATGACCGGTAGCAAAATTAAACTGATATGAAAATGCTAGAGAGTCGGAAAAGAGGAGTGCCTGAGACACCAATTGACTGTGGTGTCGCCTTCATTGCCGAATCAGTTGCTGCCAGCTGCACGCCTGAACACAGTAGAGAGGATATAAGAAAGGCGCCTGCAGAGAATTTATACGCGCCCCCGCACTGTTGAATACGTGGACGCTGACATGTTAATGACCCACGGCACTTCCCTATTTCAAATTTAATTAGGTGGACGTACTTGAATTAGATTGCCGTTCGGCCGGCACATCGCGCAAGAAACATCAAACTCGTGTTTTGCTCACACCGAAGCCCACCGGCAGTGCATGTCCCTGTCCGAACCGAAGGTTGCACTCCGGGCTCCGTGTTCGCGGGGTGGCGTGTCAATGAAATCGTCAGTAACCTCATACTACGCATGATCGACCAACCACACCCAAGCGCTTAGACGCAACCTTGTGCGAATAGAGTTCGGATTGTTCAATGGTTTTGAATGTAGGAAACAGACGCTCCGTTCACTCCAATCGATAACCTCGTGGTCAGGAAATCCCCAGATAGATTGAAGCCGAAGACTTCGCTGGAACAACTGAGCGATGCACATAATAAGGATCGAAGTCCAGGGATTTAGATCATTTCAAGTTGAACATCACCCACCTTCGATCGCGGTTCTAGCATTCTTACTAGTCCACTTCTTATGTGTTCACTACTGTACGTGGTGAAGTGGTGATCACTTTCAATAGCAGCTTTGGTTCCGAAACAGATCTATGCTAACGTAGTGTTCGCCTTTCGATCCATGGTAGGCACCAGTGTATGTGTAAGTCTGTCGGTAGATACTTCTTAACAGAAAACCACTTCTCCAGGACATGGTCTGTCATACGTTCGAACAATACGATGATCCCCAGAAGCTTAGCACTATATATTGAAATAAAAATGTAGGGTGGAGTTGGTGGCACATACCGCTGGCTGAGACGAAATTTATCTTAAGTTATGTGGGGAAAGACTGACACTTTGGTGGACTCCTCAAGTTGATTATCTCTGGGCGCTCCCGGTACTTTGTATCGAATTTTTGAACTAAAATCATGTGAAAATCCGACCCAACCCAATACCCCTAAATATTCACCACTCTGCATTCAACCTCCCCTGTTTCTGGAGGTTAATTCTACCTTGACCTACACTATTTTGTTTTGTCACGTCAATTTGGTGTTTGTGCGAATAGCTCATTTTCGGTCATTGTACTTTATTTGAGTGGTGCGTGCACCTCGTTTCTTGGAGCTCGGCTCATCCCCATTGGTTTGAACCTGCTGACTGCTCGGAAGAGCTCCTTTGTGTATGAATGCCTTACTGTGTGATTATGGTTCATATCTAGCCCGTTCAACAACAAGCTCTAACCCATTTCCTGAAAACGATCTGTCAACCGAAACTTTGGAGGTTGTCTGAATATACACTTCGATAATTTGTTCAATAGTACCGTGGCAATACGATACAATCGTTTTTTGAATATTTGAGATCTTTGGTTTATCGCTACGCGTTGCTCAACGTCTTCATTGAAGATCTTACAACTTTCTGCAGCCTACCCCGGTGCTCAGCAGTGATTAAGGAGAAGGTAATTGCTGACTTCTGCCGACCGATTCCTGGATCTCCTGCCAAAAAGTTCTGATAGCAAAATTTCGACTCTTGTATATGTCATAGTGATTGTTTGTCTCCAGATTTTGATGACTGTTATGTACTTCATGGAACGCTGATGACCACGCTCCTTATATTGATCTATTCCGTCCTGGTAGACATTTAATACACTCGAAAATTTTGGTAGCGGCTGCGGCCTTACCTGCAAATACTGACGCAAACATTCGAATCAAGCACACATCGAATAATCTCTCCACAAACGTTAACCTCGATGTATTACATCATCCTGATATCGTTTAGTTGTGAACACCTGTTCCCTTCTATTTTTCCCTACCTTACTTCCCACTGTTGTGCCTATTTTATGCCCATTCTGGTTTCACTTTGTGCTTGACAGTTTTGCCATTAAGGGACTGCTGCATTTGATCGTATTCATGTAAACCTATTACCTCGGGACTTGTGTGCTTGATGGATCCAACACCGAGATTTGTTAACTTTTGCCCAGTTGATAACAATTTTCGTGCACATCAGCAATCCATTTGTAAAGAAAAAGCCTTTCCATCTGTCTTCATTCTGGCATCCGGGATAGATACTCAGCGGACTCAAAGTTCATAGACAGTCTCCGTATCACAGACGCGACTGTTCTAGATCCAGCCTATCGACAGACGTTGCGAGTAGGGTAAGTCTTCCGGGAAGAATAAGTACACGTTCGGAGTTTGCAGTAAGTCCGTCTGGAGGTGCCTTTTTACCGAACTTTCCGATCGATTTAATCATGCAACTCTCTACAAAGTCAACGGAAAAACTGTGAAACGGCTGCGCCGATTAGGTAGGGTTTAGCCGTGTTTTATGCTGCTTAGTGTGTGAAAAGCTGTTTCCCTGCGGAGGATACCAAGTTACGTTGTCCAAGACGGATAACGCACTGGACCAGGACATCTTTGTTGTATTCATTTTATTTTCAGGGAGTCTCATCCTGGGATATTGCTGGTAAGGTCCAAAAGGATTGTCCCCAGATGCAGGGAAGGAATGGCTCATAGCCCAAACACGAACGGGGTATATTCCCACACGGAGTCGGTCCACCTACCAATGATGTCAACTTCTTCCACTTTGCCTTATACCCATGTGGTGCGTTCATCAACAACAAGCTCATGGCCGGCTAGCAATGGGTTTGAATCAAGGCTTCATCTTCCAAAGACAGAGCTCGTGCGAACGGATATAAGCCCATCAACAATAACCAGTGAAACTGAATTGAAGCCAACCCACAGGGACCAGCGTTAAACCCAACTTTCGATCAGACACACGACAGCCGTCAAGTGCTCAACGATGGCAGCCACCTTCAAAAAACCACCGTGCAGCTAGGGCCTCTAATAAGTCTTCGGCAACTATACGGGAAGTCAGCACTACTCTTCCAAGCACTCGACGTTTACTGCCTTCAGAAGACTAGGGGCCAACTCGGCCTTGTCGGCAGAAGGTGATCAACAAGACGGGCGGCTGTTCTGCGAAACTTCCGAATACTCACCAATCCCCAATGCGAAACCCGTGAAAAACATGGGAATTTTACCAAACCGTGATGCTTAATCTACAATTAGTCCTGGTCTGGTCGACGTATCACTGAGTCCAAATGGTAAAAACCTACCGGCGGTGCGGAATCAGAAAGCAAGCCGTGGAGGCGCACCGTAGGTGGGACCAAAACATATGTGTCATTTCAGCCATGAATGTGACCATTCTGTCAATCAACTGGGAAGGGGAATCTCATTGATCCTGTTTAGTCAGATCATGGGTAAGACGAGCAAGTGTGAATAACGGTTAAGCGAAATTACATTCGTCGTCGGCAATAATGAGGATTCTTCTGCCACACTATATAATGTTGCAGAGAAGCTAGTGGGTTCAGCTGCAATATTGCGAAATTTTGCTACCAGAACTTTTTGGCAGGTGGTCCGGGAATCGGTCTGCAGAAGTCAGCAATTACCTTCGTCTTAATCAATGCTGAGCACCGGGGTAGGGTGCAGAGAGAACCGGAAGCGCCCAGAGATAATCAACTTGAGGAGTCCACCAAAGTGTCAGTCTTTCCCCACATAACTTAAGATAAATTTCGTTTCAGCCAGCGGTATGTGCCATCAACCCCACCCTACATTTTTATTTCAATATATAGTGCTAAGCTTCTGGGGATCATCGTATTGTTCGAACGTATGACAGACCATGTCCTGGAGAAGTGGTTTTCTGTTAAGAAGTATCTACCGACAGACTTACACATACACTGGTGCCTACCATGGATCGAAAGGCGAACACTACGTTAGCATAGATCTGTTTCGGAACCAAAGCTGCTATTGAAAGTGATCACCACTTCACCACGTACAGTAGTGAACACATAAGAAGTGGACTAGTAAGAATGCTAGAACCGCGATCGAAGGTGGGTGATGTTCAACTTGAAATGATCTAAATCCCTGGACTTCGATCCTTATTATGTGCATCGCTCAGTTGTTCCAGCGAAGTCTTCGGCTTCAATCTATCTGGGGATTTCCTGACCACGAGGTTATCGATTGGAGTGAACGGAGCGTCTGTTTCCTACATTCAAAACCATTGAACAATCCGAACTCTATTCGCACAAGGTTGCGTCTAAGCGCTTGGGTGTGGTTGGTCGATCATGCGTAGTATGAGGTTACTGACGATTTCATTGACACGCCACCCCGCGAACACGGAGCCCGGAGTGCAACCTTCGGTTCGGACAGGGACATGCACTGCCGGTGGGCTTCGGTGTGAGCAAAACACGAGTTTGATGTTTCTTGCGCGATGTGCCGGCCGAACGGCAATCTAATTCAAGTACGTCCACCTAATTAAATTTGAAATAGGGAAGTGCCGTGGGTCATTAACATGCCAGCTTCCAGGTATTCGACAGGGCATGCAAATCTGAGTATCACTGTACAAGTAGGCTGAATAACAGTGAGGATATGTGGGATTCTTTGGTTTGTGATAAACAGATTGCGAATAACACAACGTTCCGAGGAAATTGTAATACTCTACGTTTCAACCACCTCGGGTGGCCTTCCTCAGGAGTGTTGTAATCGGAATGACCTTGACAGAGTATTACAACTTGCTCGAAACATTGTCTTATTCCCAATCTGTTTATCAATAACAAACAATTCAACTTTATTCGTACTACATTTGGTGCGGATGTCTTATTCCTCGGTTAGCCTTTGTAAATATTTCTCTCGATGCATCTGCAGGTTCTTTCTATGTTGGGGCTTAGTTTCACAAAATGGCGACTACCTATAATTATTCGCAGCTTGGGTGATGACGTATGTATGGATGATTAATTGCGGATTGCATTTAGGCTCCTTATTCTCCCCAATTAGCCCCTTCAGTTTTCTCCCACTCTCGGTAGGTGCTCTTTTACTCACTTTCAGATATTGCCCAGGAGATTTGGGGACTACGGTTTAGCTGTATGGCGCTCTCTATCGGCGCATTTTGCAACGAGCTTTCTAGAGAACCGTGTTTTCAGATTACAGTTTATTCCAGCCATTGTATTTCTAGTAAATGGCTGAAATATCTGACTCAAAACATACGGTCATTATCTGCAGTGAGTGATCTAGAAGGCCGAATTTGTTTTCGTGTAAACAAGAAGTGCTTTTGTTGTGGAGCATCCTACGTTCTTCGAGGTGGTCAAGGAAGTCCACTAATTGGGCATCTGGACAACTTCAAACTTAAGTCAATCACCCAAGTGTATATGGGTAGCACAAAAGTTTAACCAAGGCTGTCTGAACGCAGATGACCAGCAGCCCCAATGGAACATGCTGTTCTGAAAAGCGCACTTTCGGTTGCACCTGAAGCACTGCATCCAGACATGGTCGTTTTACCACAACGGCAGCACAAAAAGTTCGCTTCAACAGACAGTCAGGACGTTCTGTTTTGACTACCCATTGTGCTCTTAAGTCAACTTCATATAGAGATGAGACACCATTGGCAGTGCACTTCCAGGCTAGGAGTGTAAACGGTGGATCCATAAAACAGGACAGAGCGAGCTACCATGAGCCACTGGCCGCCTAGACGAGCACTCGACTCCAACTACTCGCGCCTTCACAAAATATCGTAACGCGTTATCCTTTCAATATTTTCATGCGATTCACCCCAGTGCTATCTATTGTTATTCCCGATAGAGCTGCCAGCCACGAAAGGGCGGGATCGCGTGAAAACATCTTCCCAAGTCTCGCATTGCCCGTGATTCCTCTCGAGACTACTATGTTCCGACTGCGCAGCTCGGTCCACTATTGTACTTCGTGTGATTCGTTAGCTTCCGTCCTTCCGAAACGTGGCGTTCATACGTAAGTGTGTGACGGTGCTTATTAATAACAGGAGCCAGATTACTGTGCCAGCGGAATTACCAGTAAACTCCGTAAATCTTTAATTCATTTTAGTTGAACAATCTGAGGGCCATTACGGGCTTCGTTTCAGAGTTGAGATATAATCCTTGCCGCAGCTGTCCCGAGTGTAACGCGTCAATTTTCTGATTGGCTCATTTTATGTAACGTAATTCGCCCCCAGGTGAATTCCAAACAGCAAAGTTTGCCCCTGGGAAAAAGCGTTTCATCCCTAAATAAACACAACCGTCGAAAGCTAGTCCAATGATACCGTGAAGGTATTTGAACCGTTTTCAGCGGAATTGACTTTGCGATGCAATCAAGAAGAAGGTTAAGCTAACAGTGGTATCTTTTAGCTAGCCATCGACCACCGGTGTTGTGGGAGAAGTCGAACCTTGCGAGTAGCAGAGTTTGTTTTGAGTGTTGTCACTATTTTTTCAGGCTAAACAATATGCGGCCTGACATGGCAGTCGGGCTTGATGGGCAAAATCATTCCCGAAACAATGAATCTGCCAACATCTCACTCCGTCAAATCGTCCAGGCAAAAACTGATGGTCGGATTGAAAACAAATTGAGTAGCACTGGAGCAACTTAACGGGAAACAGCTGGAAAATTAGTGCGTCTGGTTGTGAGTATGGTTGGATGCGGCTGGGAGGATCTGTTGTCCGTGAGTGGTGGTTTGATGGCAGGTGATGTACTCGCTGGGATCGCGTGAATTAATCAAGGGGTGACGATAGGGGTTGTTGTAGCTTGGCATTTTGAGTCATCTGGTGATTGTGTAGTATCGATGTCTATATAAACCACCCTCAGAAGGACAATGCTGACGGTATCATAAGCTCCCACGCGATCACTAACACGATATCACTGCGGATGGTCCAGAGTAACGAAATCGTGGCGATCATTTTAATAAACCGCATCAAATAAGCGTGTGCACATGCCAAGGGACATGCAACTGGGTCACGCATGTTTCCACATGGAGAGGTCGAAAACTCTCCGCGCGCATACTGAACTTGTCTTGAACTCGGTTTATCGGGTAAACTGTGTGTGGTGACTCTGGAAACGTCATCAGGTAGTCGCATGGATGATGTATACACGACTGTTGTTGTAGCGATTCCAAGAAGAAGACACTCCTTCGATTGTTGTTAGGATTGGACAATTAATGTTGCGTTCAGTCGTAAACGGAGACGCCCCATTGGGCCACTCAAAAAGGTGACGTGCGGCCGTTTTGATATGCTCACAACCAAGCATACACGTTGAACCATAGAAGATACCTCGAAATTAACTACTCAGTGGAGAAGGAATTTTGGTGATAGGTGACATTTGGTGTGAGACTAGACATCGGCCAACTAGTGAGCCGATCTACACGAATCAGAGGGTAAGTCCTCTCACCGGAAGGTGACGATGGACCATCAGTATCAGGAGGGATGTATGAGAAACGAGAATTCATTGCGGGGAAGTGATCCCTAAGGCGGGAAGGATGAGGTGATAGGGGCTAGATGAGGTATCTCCCAACATTCTTTTGGTTGCGCCGACTAGATCCGTAATGGCACTGATGGAGCTAAACAGGCAAGGGTAGGTGGTTCCACTGGGGTTGTCGAAACCGGAACCGTCCATTTTTCGTGGTCCAGACAACTGTTTCATAGGCGGAAGTAGCGGTGACTGTTTGCGATCTCCTAGCTCAGTTTTAAAAAGCAATCGATCTATTTTCTTCCGCACCAACGGTCCAGTCCTACCTGCTAGTGCACTTTTAGAGGTACCATCCAGGCAATCGAAAGCATTCCATGGATAAGATCGTAAGCTTCCTCCACAATTTCATTTGAGATAGACTGATGCGCATACGAGTAAATCATAGACTAAGACACAACTAAACCACCGGTTTAGGGCAAACCTTTGGATTTCGAATATAGCTACGACTTGTCCAACCGACACTTTGGGGTTAGGAATGCAAAAGCTGGGAATTCGAATACGGATGAATGTTCCACTGTGAGCATTGGTAGCCCCGAACTTCGTGGCCTGTGCGCAGTCTAAGGCCCCGGGTAGTTGTGGTAACCGAACCCAATTCTTTATACACAATTCGTTTCCCGCAAACGTTTTAGCTTTCTTCTTACCAGTCGAATCTTTTCGCAGTGGAAAAAGGGTTGATCTCCACAACAACTTTTTTCTACTACGTTTTTTGAACCAATCACACGCAAATGTTGTACTGACCAATCACAGTGCAGGACACGTCAGATTCTGCCATTTTCATTAGCGAGGGAGGTGGGGGAGGATCCTTAATTTCCTTCGTGGCCTCGGGACTAAGATTCGATGAAATGATGCTATTTCGGATTGATAGAGCCGAAAGTAATGGTGGTGGAGCAACTCGCCATGTGAGCGCTCTACTACCAAGGCCCCGTCGATGCAATGCCTGCAACACTTCGGGCTGCAATTGCAGTTACAGGCCTTACAGAAGATGGCGCGAGAGCCATGCTCCTTCCATTCTGGACTAACTACCAACTAATGAGGAACCAATGGTAAACAACAACAGTGGACGTCCCGCTCGCCTCAGGTGACCATGGTCACTTACCACAGCATGCATTCTGTAGTAACTTGCGACTGAGCTTACTTCCAAAGCAAACGTTCGGAAAAGAAACTTCCAAAAAATTAAGGTAGATACGTTCAAGGTATACTTAGCTTGTGCTTTGTGGGACCAGTTTAACATCATTGTCTGTTGAAGGGATTCAGCGATTGATGCACGGGTTCGAGGCAACGGCCCAAGGTTCCCTGATCCAGTCGGTTTCCCTTGCTCAGTGTCAACGGGCTTCTGTTGATCTGAAAGGCGATCATTGAAAACAGGGTGTAGCACCGCTCTTGGGGATTACAGTGAATACCACGAACAGAAAGATTATTCGCATAATGAAATTTTAGGTAAATGAGAATCAAGCAAAGCTTTAAAACGATCCCTAGAAGCGCTACTGAAGACCTCAGAAGGAAGGCTGTTCCAATGGTTAATAACCCTGTATGAAAAGAACTGCTGCCTAAGAAAGGTCCGAGGACGAAGCTTGAAAAGCTTCCTATTATGTCCTCGCCGGCCGTCATTATTCGCTACAGTGAAGAACTGTTCTACAAGACCTACTCTAAAGAAGAAGTGTGTGAGTATTAAATCCCCGCGAAGTCTTCGAAATTCAAGTGGGTAAAGGTCAAGAATTTCAAGTCGAGACTCGTAAGTAACATTACTCAGGCCCGCGACCATCTTGGTGGCCGCGCGCTGGACACGCTCAACAGCTAATATGTCTCTCTGCAGGCCGGTATACACGACCTGATTGGCATACTCGAGGAGCGGTCTTATATAAGTCCCGTAAAGCGTTTGAAAAGCGTTCTTGTCCATGCGGGGGAAAGTGCGCCTAATCATCATAAGAACGGCAAATCCCTTTTTTGCCGCCATCTCATGGTGATACGTGAAGGACAAGTTAGATGACAACCAGATGCCCAGATCTTTCTTCAGGTCGATTCTCATGATATCTACTGTGCCAGATGCGCTATGAATCATGAAGGCATTGCCAGAATCTCCACCGAGTGACATGTGAGCACATTTATTGTCATTTAGTGGGAGACTCCAATCGTCCGACCAGCGCTTGATCGCGTCAAGATCAATTTGTAGTGCGCTGGGATCAGTGGCATTCCAGATTTTTAGGTCGTCTGCATATAAGAGGACGCTGCTGGAAATGTTGCTTGGAAGGTCGTTGATGTAAATGAGGAATAACAAAGGACCTAGAACTGACCCTTGGGGAACTCCCGCAGAAATGAAAGAGGGAGACGAAAGGTCTGCTCCGGTCTTGACCCTAAACGTTCTATTATCAAGAAAAGAGGCAATCCAGCGAAGAACCTCTCCTTGAATACCGTAGGCTTCCAGTTTGTGTTTCAGGGGGCCGTGTGGGACACGGTCAAAAGCCTTGGCAAAATCAAAGAAGATGGCATCAGAGATGAGGCCATTGTCTTTGGCCTCCGTCAGACTATCCATGAAAATAAGCATGTTTGTTATGCATGACCGATTAGGAAGGAAGCCATGCTGTGTGGAAGAAAAAAGATTATTTGATAAGAAGTGATTGAGTATGGCGCGCTTTAGTAGGCGCTCCATTATTTTGCACGGGATGCTAGTGAGGCTGATTGGCCGATAACTAGCCGGAGAGTGCCGGTCACCCACTTTAAATATGGGTGTGACCATCGCCTCTTTCCATGCGCTAGGGAGGATGCTAGTCTGGTGTGTTTGCTTGAACAGCTTATAAAGAGGTTCAACCAGACTAACAGCTGCTTCCTTGAGTATTCTGGGATGGATCATGTCAGGACCCATTGCACTCTATGGATTAACCCTGAGTAAAAGGTTTTCAACAGCTAGCACAGAAAACTCAGCGGTCACGAGTGGTTGTCTGAACTTCTGCAACGGTAGTACAGGACGCCAGCTCGGGGATGCGACGTCGTAGACTGCCGAGTAATACTCCCTGAATATACTCGGCCACAACTAGGGAGTCAGATGAAGTCTCCTCGTCGGGCAGTCGTAAAGAAAGGGTGGAAGGTTTGTTCATTCTCAGTCGTCGCATATGCTTAAATAAGAAGTTTTTGTTTCCGCGGGCTCTAAAGAGGATCTTCTCTTGTACGAGTTTGGTGTGTTCGCGGATTTACCGCTTAAACACCTGTTTCGGACAATGTGGAACGCGCTTAGGTCCTCTGAGTTTCCTGTAAGCTTATGCTTCGCGAATAATTGGGAACGGTTGTCGAGAAGACGACGTATGCTGCGTGGAAGAGGTGGCCGATAATAGAAATTGCACAGTTTGCGCGGTATAAGTAAGTCGTCTGCTTTCTGAATTGCGCTTTGAAACGTGTGGTAGTTCTGGTTCACGGAGTCCAAGTCAAGAAGAAGTGAACCTAGGTAGGTTCTCAGGCCGTTAAAATCTGCCTGAATAAAGTTTCGAACAGTGGACCTTTTTGCTGGTTGTTTTAACCAGTAACATAAGATCAAAGGCTAACAGAGAGTGGTCACTATGTCCAAGTGGCGGCTTGATGATCACTCTGTCTACCAGGTGGCTCTCATTAGTGACAATTAAGTCAAGCAGAGAAGGAGTCTGACCAAAACGGTGCCGCGTCTGAGCGGTGACGTGCCGTGACCACGCCTTCCGACGTACCAGCTTTGATAAGGAAGTCGAGAATCCGCTTTCACAGTCCTGGTGAGAAACTGATGCACAGTTTATCTTGGGTGCATTTAAACCACCCATAATAAGCAAATGAGTAAAGCGCTATAGGCCTAGGAAGTTTTCCAGGCTTACCGGAAGGGTGTCGTCGTCGGAGACGTCTGATGAAGGAGAACGATGTGCAACCATTTCACTAATACCATTCGCGAAGCCATAGATTGCTCAAGACCATTCTACTCCACAATCCGCCGGATCCCGCAACAACAATTACAGTCCCCAATGCCAAGTATGAC
Source organism: Paragonimus westermani (assembly GCA_008508345.1). Lineage (NCBI taxonomy): Eukaryota > Metazoa > Platyhelminthes > Trematoda > Plagiorchiida > Troglotrematidae > Paragonimus > Paragonimus westermani. The sequence continues at coordinate 4,212 of QNGE01000154.1, read as the reverse complement.
TCACGCTAAACTTCTAGCATGAGCTCGGCTTGGAATGTCAGGTGATCTAGATGATCATCTGTATGCGCGGCTTAGAAACCAATGAACCAGAAGTAATCAGGGGAAATCGACTAGATCTCTAGCGACGCTTGACTCAGCGCTCCGTCAGTGATCCCAGAAGCTTGTATACATCTGTCTCAAAACCCCGTAAAGCTAGAGCCAGTGTGCCCCAACAAACCGGCCCATAAGGGCTTACCAGCTCAGATGGTGAATCTTCTGAAGTTCCGACTGACTTCTACAGCACTGTGCTCAATAACTATGTACCGATCTGCTCCGTGGCAAAGCGCGCCAACGCTCCCACAGGAATCTCCACAGCGAATGCGATGCTAAAGTAACTTCGAGAGATTGAACTCATCTTCCGGACCAGACTGCCTATCCCTCTTAGTCCTTGCTCATGGGCTGCACAATTACCTATTCCGCTGAGCGTCCTGTTTACGCAGTCAGTTGCTGTAGGAGCGATTCTGTGTGCCCAAGGTCCTTGAAGCGCTAGTCCACGATTCACTATTTAGACATCTTTTAACACAAGCTTTCTCCTGCAGTGAGCAACACGGCTTCCTTCGCTGCCGCTCGTGTACTACGAACTTGCTGTCAACTGTAGACCAGTGGACCACTGCTGTAGACAGAGGAGAGGGGGGTTATTCTATTTATCTTGACTTTATCAAGGCTTGTTCGAGTGAATCTTTGTGTTCTACTCGACAAACCTCACCGTTGCGGCGTCAAGAGTAACCTTCCTGGCTAGCTCGAATCTTATATATCAAACCGTTTCTATCGTGTGCGGGTGGGTTCCTCTGTATCCTCTGCCGCACTCAATCCCACCGAAGTCCCACAGGGCTCGAACCTGGGGCCATTGCTTTTCTTTGTCCTCATCAACGATCTCTCATGTGAAGTATCGTCTCCACTGTTTGCCGATGGTATTGAAATCGGACATATCGTACGCAATAGCTCTGACGCGAGCGCCCTACAGGCTGATATTAGTGCCCTTTACAAATGGTCTATATCAAGCTCCATTGGGTTCACTACTAGCAAGTACGAAGTTATGCATGTCAGACATAAGCACAATTTCTCCTACTTCCTTGGCGGAGTACCGCTCAAATTCAAGGACAGAAAAAGACCTTGGCACGGATGTGGCGCACGAAGTTTCGAGTTCTCTCAGTGCTATGGCGTGCGCCAAAAAGCTAATAACGTACTAGCTCTTCTGCAGCGTGTTAGGAAAATTCGAGCGAGCCTGTACAATAGCCTTATTCGTCTTCATCTCGAGCGAGGAACCTTTGTTTGGTCTCCTCACTTACAGAAGGGCAAACTTATTTTGGAAACTGCTCAGAGACACACGGCAAAAACAGTTTGTAGGTTGAGTGGCCTCGAACTAAATCGCTTCTCCTTGGAGTACACCTGATAGGTGACCTAATATTAACATTCGTGGTTCCGAAAACCCCTAACCATCTGTACAGATCCATGCTCATTTCTACGACTACCAGCTGATTCAGGGGGTATTCCTTGAAACTAAAAAGTCTGCGGCAGACTTGAGTTAAGCCACAGTTTCTTCTCGGTTCGGGTCTGCACTTAGTCTGTGCCCCCAGCCTACTCTCTTGCGCACAGACACATGTGTATGTTCGTCTGTCGAATAGCCCACACCTAGTTATGCATGTTTGTCCAGCTATAGAATTACATATGCAATAACAGTAGGCATGCATTCATGTATTCTCCGTTTTAGTCCTCCGACAATCAGGAAAAGTTGCGACCCGTAACTATCCCTCTGGTACAGAGATTTCTCCCCTGAAGAAACGGAACCATCAAAAGCTATCGCTTCCTAATTCTGTCCACCACCCATTGAACTTTAGGACTTTCATTGTGACAATCCGTAAACCACTGCGACTCTTGAACCAGTTTGACCCATTGTTCTCTTGACTAACACTGACCTTTGGTTGGTTGTAGTATTAGACAGACCTCCGTCTGCTCATTTTGCAATAACCAAGTTCATCTTAGCAATCGTAGAAACCATCATCTTCCTAGGCTGTCTTTATATCCTTTCAGTGGGTGACATCGACCTTCCTCCTGTTTAGGTTCTAGAAACCGTGATATCACATTTCTTCCACTTACTAGAAACCCTTGGTTTAACTGAGCATGTTTCAGATTTCACACGTTAACGGGACGGGCATACTCTATCGCGTCTTGACTGTGTTCTCACCAGTGAGAACCTATTGATCAGTAACCTCAAGGTCCTTGCCCCCTCCCTGCGGCTAACAGATCGTGCAGTAATCTCGCTCCGCTTCATCTGCCGCACTAAATTCGCAAATTCTGCCACCAGTGACCGTAGGAAGTACCTCAAATTGAATGTAGATACGTTGCATTCCCACTTGGTGACTGAGGCCTGATACTAGGTTGGCGGACGTTCTTACAGCCGTTGAGAAGTCTGCACCGCCGACGGCTCGGGAGCACAATAAACCAGCTTGCCAATTTTGCAATCAAACACAAGCTTATCTTTAGGAAATAGCATGTGTGGATGCGTTATCGAAAATAAGCCCAAGATTAATCCCACTGCCTATACCATACGTCACGCCCAACTGAGAGGATCGTTTACGTCAGCATCGGCCAGCCACACGGTTCGTCAGTGACACAAAATTCCGGGTTCGATATGCGTCTTCAACTCGGAAGGCAACGGCTGGGTTACCGCAGCTGTTGGTTGCCACAGGACTTAGGTGCTGTGATGCGGAAACCGCGGCGGTTTGGGCCGATTTAGCGCCTTCGCTCAAACACCGTTAACGTCAACATCTTCAGCACCTCAGATTCGAACTGCCGACCCCATGGACCGCGTTAGCACTATGGATACTACGTCTGTGGTTCTTGAATAACCTCTGCGCCTTAAAGATGGTTCTCTTGGTCCTGACTTTGTCCCACCCGAAGCACTGCGTTGAGCCATCGAACATCTTGCTAGACCCCCTAATCTGCTGTTTACGCAGTCTATCTCAAGTGGCCTGGTTGGAAGCTCGCTACTATTACTCCGGTCTTCAAGGGCGGTAAATTCAGTCAGTCTGGCTTGCTGCCTTGCTTGTCAAAAACATTTGAGGCGCTTGTGCGTGACTCGCCCTATGGGTACTTATCTTTTCGCAACTTATTTGCTGGTATGCAGCGTGATTTTAGAAAGAGTCGTTCCTATGGGTTGGATCTACCGACAGCTACTGACGAGTGGATGAAATCGGGGAATCAGTGCATTGGCGTTTACTTTGTTTACCATGATTTCTGCAAGGCGTTTCATCAGATGAACCACTCGGTTCTGAGTGACAAGCTTCGCGCTTATGGAATACAATATAACCCCCTTAAATGACTCGCATTTATTTTATCATTTGATACTAACGTACTTTGCAACGGTGAGTACTACAGCTGACAAGAAATCCTCAATGATGTGTCTCAATACTGTGTTTAGCTCGCTTTTGTAATTTATCTTCAACGATCCTCCTCTGCCAACTTCGTCACCGCGCCTACTGTTTGCGGATGACGTTAAATTTGACGTCAAGTAGTCACACTCAGTGCCTATTCAATTCTCCAAAGCGACCTGAATGTCTTGTTCAATTGGTCTTGAAAGAGTAAGCTTGCATTCAACGCCTAGAGGTGTAAGGTTATGCGTATTCGACACTCGCCGAATACTACCTACCGTTTGAATTACTTCCCTCTTCAGTAGGTTCTTGTAGAGGAGGATTTAGGGACGTCCGTTCCGCATTCTATGTCAAACTCCCTCAATGTGAATGCAGTGATACTGCCCCTCGACGCGGTGTGACGGCTAACACATCTCAGCGACTTGTTGAGCTAAACTAGAGTGTGTTACGATCACATTGACAATCATTCATACCAGGGAGGCAATAGTTAGAGAGCTGACGGGTCAGTCTCCTGGTCCTGTGGGTTGGAGTTGGAAGAAATTAGGCTGCCCTTTTAGGAAAAAGTACCATGTCTGTTACACTGCCACTCACCCGCTGCCTTGCGGTATAGCCTTGTGAGCCAAAGGCTCTAGTTGAGAGCTCCTAATCTTTCTTCTATCTAGGCCTGGGCGTCTTGGCAGTACCTCAGCCCCCATATTACCACGAATGATCGCAGCGCTGTTAATTGCATACCGCTTCGGGCGCCTCGCAGTATTGTTAAGGCCCCCTGAGAGAGAAAGGCAAGAACGGACAGGAAGACCGC
>QNGE01000153.1:380431-399022 GCA_008508345.1 Paragonimus westermani | reverse complement strand
TGTTGGAACGTGAGCAACCACGCGGCCTTTTGGTATAGCGATTGGTGCCGCAGCACCAATTTCAGGGAATATCAAACGAAAAAGTTTTAAAAATATGGTCTACAACTTATACGGTGCATGTTTATCAGACATTGGTTGCTAATTACTACTATCTAGCAGATCACAAAATTAAGCTTTTTCGTCAACTTATTCCGCTATTAAATTAGCGTGAATCCTTGGCGTCCTTGATATACATCGTTCACGCATTAAAACAAAACAATTATTACATCACAAAAACCATATTCAATACCTTCCTAAATATCAGGTCCACAATCACTCACATGATATTCCAAACCCACGTACTGACTGTATACCGACGACAGCATCTAATTCCTGCGGATAGATTGCAGCTAAATGCATTTTCCTGAGGCAGTTTTTGAAAATGCCCCTTACGCGTCACTGAATGGATGACCCTAAGTCGCCCACAGTTATGTAGTACTGACCTTTCTCGAAAGAACCACTGCTAAACAGATTTCAGTGGGCGTAGCATGCAGGATTTCTATTATGAGCTGGCAACACCATAGTGATGAAACTTTTTGGTGGGATCCTGCTGTTAATAAAGCTCAGAAAGTAAAAAGAAATCCCAGGAGACTAGAGGAGTTCGATAATCTCCATTATTCCAAAACGAGCCAATGGGGGTGACTTAGTTATCAACGGTTACCGAAAGCTTCGAATGGACATTCATTTCTCAGCCGGTGGCTGTTCCGGTCCCGGGTTTTGTTGTTTTTATGTCAGGTTGCCAGGAGGGACGACCAACCTTCGACGAGGGGTCTCTTGCTTCAGCAGCAACCGCATGCGTAACATGCCACCGAAGCAGAAGTTCGAATAGCGTGAAAAGCAGTGAACTCTGCTCGGTAGCCAATCGGGTTTCCAGTTAGACATCACGTTACACAAGCTCACTACCATTCTCATTGCCATTGGTACTTCAGTTGACAGGTACGCGACGACATTTCAGATAAAGACCCACTAATCCGAAGTGTTCACAAGTAGAGGTTTGGTTGGCAGTTCATTTCGGCTGATCCTATTGTTTCGTGCGGTAGGATGTCCCCTTGCCGAGATGCTGGTATGGCGAACGTACCGGTACGGCGTGTGACTAGGCAGCCACCTGGCATAAATTCGGACAGTGGTCCCTGGGGGTGAGGGTACCTTCCGGTAAAAGTAACTGTGTTAGTGCACTCGAGATCATCAGGCCTCACGGTCGCCGTTATGAAGTCCCTATGCCCACAACCAGGCAGGGACACAATGAGAGTATGGAAACAAGAGGTCCCCATGAACCCTCGTCGTGGCTCGACGGTGGGTTTGTTGTATCTCAGTCCTAACGGGAGTAGACACGCTGGCTTAGGTACAAACACTGAGAACAGGCCTCGCTTATGCTTGGCAAAAAGTTAGAGCATAATCAGAAAAGCTCTGTGAAGATGCTACACTTCGAGCTGTATTTTACACCCACTGGGGTACAGTTGTCTAACGTGCCGAAGCCTTCCGCAGCCATAACTTTGATAGTCTTCTTAATGATAACTAATAAAATCAGCCGTCCACCTATGTCACATTTTGTCTTTCTGGTACGTTTGGCACGTGGAAGGTAGTATTTTATACTGCAGAAGGACACGAAGCATGCAAGAAGGTTTTTTGACAGATCGCACACGATTAACACAGAGAAGTGTGTTGCGCCTGGTTTAACGGTGAAACGAAAGTTTATTAGGTGCAGTCTCGTTTTTAGTCCAAGAGAATTTGTAAATCGGTGTGTGGCGATGACCATTTCCCCTACACAAAAATCCTTCTGGTCTACTTGAAGTCCGTGCTCATTTTGAACCCCCGAGTAGCTGCCTTGAATACGGGTAGCATCCTACATGCACAAGACATGCTGAACTTCCATGGCAAGCCTGTATAACATAGTCCTCCTTTCACTTTAATAACCGATGTCCTGATAACGTATGCTCATTTCACAAATGGTACCGTCACTTAAGAGAGTAATACAAACTTTGTTAACTTGAATTCGCACCTTTCTCTGCTCACTCTTCACTTTGCTACCTGAGCCCATCTTAGGTTCGTCATAGCGCATTACTCTTCAAGTTCTGTGTCTCACTCTGGCGGTCCATGAGAAGCTATACAGTAACTATGCGTCACGTGCAGAGGTGAGCTGGGGTGATGTGGTGAGCAGTCAGTAACTTTTCCGTTGTAACTGCCCGATTCTTTATGGCTGTTAGTCTGGCGAGAACCGGTAGGATTGAGTGGGCGGGATGTTGAGAACATCAGTATTTTCATGTCAGTCAGTGCGCTTCGGAAGATGTGGTTATCTATGTTCAGTCCACCCACAGTGAAAGTCGGCGCGTCCCCCACCTGGCAAGTTTTGATTTCAGCCGTGCAATTTTATCATGTGTGACTGGGGAGATGCAACTGGGTGAGTGGCCGCAAAAGTGTATGCCATACAACCTAGAGTATGTAACCTTTGCTTTTGGCCTAATCAAACCAATGCTGTCTTCCGAAGAAGACTAGATGAACACAGAAACAAGGTACACCGTTAATTGATGGGCTCTCATTGTCAAAAATTAATGGGTGTTTCACAGATGTTTCCATTGACCGTAATCTCTGCGAGATACTTCCACAAAGCGGACTATGCATCGACGAGAATTCACTTAGGACATTCGTCAGCAATAGAGTAATTAGTTTGCAGCTGGTTTCACTTGGGTGGATTTGAGAAAGCCGTGACGAGGTAGAAACAGCGCAGGTCGACAAACTCTAGCACCACTAAGAGCTCGTCAACAAAGCACAATAAATTCCATCATCAGAATGCAACTCCTACCATCTCATTTGCGCCACAAGGTTTGGATGGCATCCTCAAATAGAGACTCGGCTGATGTTCTCTGCAGCAACGTTTTAAGCGTTTTGCTCTCCAACTTCGGTGGATTAACACATCCATCCAGTAACAAGGCGGCAGATGTCCACAAAAGTATCCCACATCCTACTAAGCTCTTCAAAGCCTAATGGAAATGTGTCTTCAGGCCTCGATTTCATGACCAAGCTGGTATCAAAGAAGTTCTTCAGATGGTTGTCGGGGTCGCACCGTGAAACCTCCAGTTGTTATCCCTAAGAAGGTTGCGCTCTCTTGGAACTGGAGAATGTGCAAAGTGTCTCTCACTTCTGAAGATGTGGATGGCCAAGGGCCCGTCAATTGCAGACTGGTTGCATTACAACCAGTTGCTCCAAACATCACGAAGACATGAGTGACGGCTAGCGTCGTTTGCCACGGTCTTTGAATTGGTTTGCAACGCGTAATCGGTAGGACCACACTTCACTGTCAACTTCACACGATTGGTAGATGTCAATACAGAAAATATTTGGCGTCAACTGGTTTCAAATGACGCCGGTAATTCAACCCGGCCCGAAACCGAAGGGTATTGACGAGCTGAAGACAACGCCTAAATACGGTAATAAGCAGTATAGTGATGAGCCAGTTGAGTTGTAGCCGAACTTCGCTCGATTAACCGCCCATACACATCTTGACCCCTTGGACAGTCTAGCAATGTACCAATCCAACGCGGCCTCGGAATACGTCAGGAATGGACGAACTGTTTAAATATTGCATCTCGCGATATCGACCAAGTTCCTTGTTTTTTGCTAAATCGAACAAATTACAGCTTTTGACTTTGCATACGTCAGTCAGATCAACCAGTGAAGGACACTAGCTTCCGTATCACTGTTGCACCTCAGTAAATCCGGCTTCCCGTCCCATGAAGAACAGCCCCTTACTGTGAACAGTTATGAGTTTTTCTTAATAATGACGCCGGGGGGTTAGTTAGAATTTCTAGAACTGTTCGTTGTCTCTAGATCGAATCGTATCAGCAGACCAAAAGGCTCTGTATTCTGCGATATAATCGTGGTTTTCAAATGACCATACATGTTTCAAGTTTGTGTTGTTTCGTTTCCTGCAATCGTTCAATTTAGTTGCTCGGAGTTATTATTATTTTGAAGACGTAAAAAGAATTGTGCACAAAAAACCCGATAGCGCAGTTAATGACAAAAGTGTACGAAAAGTGTGTAGTTACGTTTATCTGCAAAGTTATTAAAATTATATGATGGAATTCAGCTTTAAAAATTTGAGTAATATCTCTTTTTATACGCTGCGTCTAGTTTAGCACGACAGTTCAGTTTTCCTTCCAACAATGAAACTGGTGTTTACCCACAGTGACTAAGTTAATTGTAGACGCAAAATATTTGAGGTAGCTGCTCTTATGAAATACTATTGTCTGCTAGCATTGTGCATGTGCGCGATATTTTTCTCATTATAACTGACACGAGCAGACCGTCATGGCCAGGTAGAATTGTTGTTTCGAACGCCTTTCGAGTAACCTTCAAATATCAAACCAAAACTCCCTGAATTCACTCAAAGGATAGTCGCGCTGCTTGCGAGCCTACCAACGTCCACTAAATGAAAGTCATTTCATCCATGAAATAGCAAGTTAATGCAACTCACTCGAACAACTAATGGCGGAACCTTCAAACATGCTTTATGTAACGGGGCGTGCTGTCGACGCCATTTCGGTTTTCGTTCGTGTAAGTCGTGTGCATGTCTCACTGGGCCTATGGCTCACGCTTGTTTCCGTTACCTCCGTTTATAGAACTATCACTGGAGCCCCTGCTTCCGAGGAACGCTCTCCCCCGTTGTCTTCATGTTGCACATGGTAGGTTTACGAGTGTAAGGGGTACATGAGGCCAGAATGTCCGGTATGCCTGTTACATTTAGGCTCTCTGATCTGCATAGAGAGCAACTTGTGCTTGAACACAGTTGCTCTGCGCAGATGTCTTACATCATGAACGAAGTCAAACAACACTTTATGCCCGAACGAGTGACAGGCTGAGGCTGTGGACCCAACAAATTACAAACTGGAAACCGCAATTATGGCTTTCGCACAGGCTGAACCTAAAGGTAGTTCCAAAAAGGTCTTTGGAATGTGTTATATATATATATATATTCGACATACACACTATAGGTATATTGTGGTATTATAAACACGATAAATATTGCATTGTGTATAGCATATTGTATGGATATACACTGTTTTTATATGATGTATATTATGTATGAATCATTTTATCATCATATATATATACTATGTATTTATAAAACGAGGATTCGCGTCAGAATGACCGGTTTCTCATTGCGACAACCTTGCATCCAAATTCCTCCGAAGGCCATAATTGCCCTGGCAATCACTGTGTCAAGTGTCTCTCATGGACGGGGAAACGAATCTTGCAAATGTGGAAAGCGCAGCAGGCTTCTTACTGTTCGGATAAGAGTGACCGCAGAAGGCGGAAGGAAAGTGCGTGAAATGGACAAAGTGGTATTCGCAGGTAACTTGCGGGCTGTCCACAACAGGAACATCATCACTACGTTGCACACACAGATGAAGTATTCCAGGTAATTATCTCAGAATAACTTACTTCACATTCAGCTATTCTCTCAAAATGCAACCGAGGTATCCTTCCGTTCAGACGGTTATGTACCAAATGACCTGCGAACATGGTCATGGGGTACCTAATGTTCCTGCGGTACAAGTCAAGGTCCACAACCTCACGAGTCCCGCACCTGTAGGATATCGCATATTAAAGCCTCGTATCAGTCATTTGTTTTGCTTGTGTATTTTTCAGTGATTGTAGCCAGATACTCTGCGGGGTGTGCTCACTCCCCTGTCTGTCTATTTGCAATCTCAAGCCGAGTATTTTACAGTTACCAAAATTTACATCACGCTGTATATGAACGGCCCACGTGGGCTTGATACAGAGCAAATTACATAATAACCGGCTCAGAAATTCACTACTGGTTCAAACAAACATTCAAATCACACGTGTGACCTACAGTGTGGAGTAAGTGAGAACAAAGGTTAGTCTTGCTTACTGCCCGCCGGAACCATCCGGCTAACAATGCACCGACTGCGAAAAAGATTAGTCTTCTAACAAACACTGCAAACAGGTTTTATCCGTCTACATGTTGTTAAGCAGCTTCATGTACATGGAAACAACACATGATACCGCGATCGAACACGACATGCTGTCCTCATTCGCGCAGCCACATTTTCCCAGATGTTAATCGCCTCGACTGCATGTTCTCCCATCTCCTGAGAAATTTCAGCCTACTCAAGGGAGCGTCCTTCTCACCACGAACTTCCACGTGTGCTACAGACGATCATTTCTTATGCCACCAGTAATTAGAAAGTGGCACAAGTCCACAGTTCAGAAGTACCAAAAAATGCTAGTGGCATAATGATGCTCGTTTGTTTCATGTGTGGCGTTTATATTCGCTACATGATGAGAGCGTCTAAACGATTGGATTCGCTTTGTTGAGCAAAAACTAATGTACGTATCTGCTGCTATTACTTTGGATGGTACGCAGGAAATCCTTCGGGTGTAAGTATTTTCGGAAGATTTTCCGTAGGTCAGCTTGACACTGCATGCTCCAGCCTGTGCAGTCTGTTTCAGTTAACAGTGATTGTAGTGAACTCGCCATGAACACTCCTTGCGTACTGCTTAATATTAACGACTGTTATGCTCTGCTTGGACAGGCCCTCAAGTTTGTGAACTTTAATAACGGCCAGTCTTCGATTCGTCGTGTGAAAGTGGTAAACCATACGATTGAGCGGGTGATCTCAACCTGATTCAAAAAGAGCCTACAGACAAACAAGCAGTCTTTCGGACTACACAATGTCACGAGTCAAAACAAATACCGCGGAAGCTAACTCATTAAATCCGACACCGATGTACCCACTGGAAAAACCACGTACTTCCACATAAAATGCTACGCCTCACGTATCGTAAGTCGATAATACACATGGACAGCTCTTCAAATTAACCCACGGTGAATGCGATTTTTTTTCTAATTTTTGCTTGTTCCACGGACGTGAATAACATCTGTGTCCCCATGCGTCTCTCCAAGCAGAGCTGGAAATCTGAGAAAGTGTTAAGTTGATGAGTCTTAGAAATGAATTGGGAAACTGCAACACGTTGCACGCCCTAAAACCTATTTTGACATTGTCAATGTTTATCGCGTTATTTTGAGATTGCTGAGGTTTGCTTGATGTTAAAAGGTAGCCCTACGCTTTGCTCTCTTCCCCAAATGAGATACATTACTCACCCTTGCCTTTATACCATCTACTTCGACCGTTTCCCTTACCCCTATTTAATCCGAGCCTTGTAAACTTCCAAATACCGAAATTAGACATTTTTCGTCCGTATTTTTCCTGATTGACTTATGATTCCCGTCATTCCTCGATGCATGAACGGTCGTTTCGATCTGACCCAACCAATGACCATTTGTTTGAGTAAGCTCAACCGTTTTATCGTCCACCATTGTTGATCGGTGCTTGGTTGTCGAATTGTTGTGCGGGCACTTTCTTCCTTTGATTTCTGAGGTTTTTCACAGTCGAGGTGAGAGACAATCTTCTTGTACATTGATTCAATTAGTACCGTATTAAATCCAGTTATTACGAGCGCCTTCTCGTTAACCGTCCCGGGGATAGATTCTATGTCGTTGAATGTTGAGAGGCATTTACTGGATCAACAGATTACGCGTAACTCGGTGTGAACGTGAATCGTCAGCGAACGATTCAATAGTACTCGAATTCCTCAACATCTGACCAAGACTTTTGCACTCTTACAAGGACGAACGCAATCCAGTCATGGAATTCCGGCATTCTGGAAAAATGAAGAAGTCGAACATTGTGGAAGGTTCCACCGGTCCTAACAATCATGGCGTTATCGAGCCTGATCCTGCCACCCGTGGCCAGTGTTTTTATACCGGACGATCAAGCACTTCTTTACCAATGGAGGCTGCTACAATGTTCCATGAAACATTCCACATGTTGGACGAGAATCATTTGAATACCCATAACTACGGTGATGTCCCCCTTTCAATTGATCCTAATTCTTTAAAGTTTACGAACGGTCCTTTCGTGCCAAATGTTTTAAGTGCTTCTGAAATCTTTCTTAATGCTAGGGTCCCACCTGAACCGAGCGCCGCTGAGCATGATTGTTGTTTGTTTGGGGCCCTTATAACTAAGCAGGGATCCGGCCCATGGATAGCAATAGGGACGGTGGTAGTCCCACCGGAGAAGATGGAGAGTGTGTCCAAATCCCGTGCTGTTTTGCCCGGTTTGCCTAATCGTGCTCTGACGGATGTTTCTAATGAAGTTTATGATGACCTGTTAGAGGAAGAGCTGGTCTTGAAGGCAGAGTAGCTAGCAGTGATACGTAGACTGCTTGAATCCCATAAAAAACAGGGTAGAGCCGCGAAATCTGAGCCCGTCCCGACAGCCGGTACTATGTTCAGTATACCAAGCTATCCTGGTCGACCGAGGGCCTCCCAAACAGACCTCTTTTGTTTAGACCCTTTCGAGTCGTTAAAGCGAGCTCTCAGACCTTTGATTCTTGGAGCTAGTCTTCCGAAAATTGAGGTGGATAGTTTCGATGGGTCCCCGAATAACTATTTCACCTTTCTCAAAAATTTTGAAGGTAACGTGGTATACAAGTTAGTTGACGAAGGATCGAAGCTTTCGTACTTGTTGCATTATTGTCGTGGTAGGGTGGAAGAGGCAATTAAGCACTGTGCACTCATGCGAAAGAAGATGGGTTTTACAGAGGCTATGAGGATTTTGCAGCAGCAGTTGGGCCGCTGACATGATATTATGCAAGCGGTAAGTAAGGAGGTTTTCATGGGTACTAGATTAGTCGCTGGCGACGTTGATGGCTTGCGTGGACTAGCCAGCCAAATGAAAGGCTGTCAAGCAATGTTAGTGCAGCTAGATTACGGTGCAGAGTTAAACTGCACAACAAACCTCATTAAGGCAGTTGAGCGATTGCCTCACCATCTGCGGGAAAGATGGGCATAGGTTGCCGAGGGTATAACTGAGTGCGGGAGGGAACCTAATTTTAGCGATTTGTTACGTTTTGTGGAGAAAAGAGTGGCTGTCAGTGCTAGTCAGTATGGTCAGTTGGCTGCTCTCTCAGATACTGGGACGAGTAACTCACAATCCTCTGGACATTCTGGAATCAGATACTCGAGGTGCAACGTCGAAGTAGGTGTGCCTTACGAGAAGGTGAACTTGAAGTGTCCGGTTTGTAAGGGCAATCACGATATATCCGATTGCGGTTGGTTCATCGGTCAATCTTTGGAGCAACGCAAGGCAATACTGAAGAACAACGGACGCTGTTTCGTTTGCCTAGAAGCGAACCATGTGGCCAAGTCTTGTAGGGTACAGATACGATGTGCGGTACAGGGTTGTGGTCGACGCCAACATACGTTGGTCCATGAGGATAAGCCCGAACTGGGTAGGGAGGAGACGGCAAAGTCATCCTTATGCGGTGCTACGTGCAATGTAAACGGCATGTGTCTAGGATTCGTCCAGATCAGGTTGGTTAGCCCGAAAGCGTCAGTCACAACGTATGTCTTTCAGGATAACGGGTCCGACACTACATTGCTTGATGAATCTATTGCAAGGACAATTGGTTCGCAGGGACAGCCTCACCAGATGATGTTCCCTACTCTACACAGAACTTCTGCAACATCATGCAATAAGTTATCGATTGAGTTGCAATCGTTAGATCAGGAGCATTCCATCACAGCTGAATCAGTTTATACGGTGAATCAGCTGCCACTGACTCAGGCTGACGTTTTCCACCAATCAGGAGTAGATAGATGGACGCTCCTGAAGGGTGGTTCCTTCAAGAGTTTAACTAGAACCGGCGTAGGGAGTTTGATAGGATGCGATGTCCCTGGAGCACACTGGGTGCTGGAGCAGAGACAGGGCAGCACCAATGAGCCTTATGCGAGTAAGACCATTTTTGGCTGGAGCCTCCGAGGTCCATGTCGCGCCGAAGCAAGGAATGAACACCGTGTAAACCTCACTGGGGGTACCTCCGGTATCGTTGAGTGATCCGGTCCGAAGGATGTATGAGTTCGATTACACTGACGGATGCACTTCAAAGAACAAAGAGCTTTCTGTGGAGGACAATCGAGCATTGAATATGACGGATGGCAGTTTATTAACCAGGCTTTGTCACCTTGCGATAGGTTTGCTGTGGCGACAAGATAAATGGGTATTGCACAACAATAAGGAGATGAAGGCAGGCGTTCTATCGTCCTAGCCGATGTACTTCCTCTTTCGTGAGTTGACTCCAATACGTAACGTTTTACTATGGACAGATTCTACAGTGGTGTTGCAATACTTACAGGACACCTCATCGCGTTTGGAAACTTTCGTTGCCAGTCGTGTGTGACTCATCCACGACCTTACTTCTGTCTCACGATGGTGGTGTGTGCCTTCAGAATTAAATCCGGTCGATGTGGCGTCTGGGGGAGTGTCGCAGACATTGACCAAGGAGATGAACCTCTGGTCACGGGGTTCCAGATTTCTGTTGAACTCCGAAGAACAATGACTAACAATGCTAACGTTGTGCTCGCTAATAGAGGACCGCAAAATTAGGCGCACTCATGCGATTACCACGAAATCGGACTTTAATTGTATACTAGATCAGCTGGTACCGAGGTACTCTAGTTGGACTAGGTTACTGCGGGCCATAGCTTGGTTATCACGTTACGTCAATTTTGTGTCTTTGGTTATATCCACTGGACAAAGCGCGTCAATCGGAATAGAAACCCTTCGTACGTGCGAAATCAATATCTTTTGTCTCAACCTAGTAAAGTTCGTGCAAAAGCGCGAGTTCTCCAAGGAACTGAGGGTCCTGAGATCGTCCACCGTAAATCCACGTAAGGTTTGTAGACTTGAAAGATTGCTGTCAGCGTTGATAGATGGGGCACTGCATCTTGGCGGTAAAATCAGATCAGGAAATAAAGACAGTGTGGACCTGGTGATTATTCCTAGTCACGGTGCTGTCATGAGTCATTTGATACGTCACTATCACGAGTCCGAATGACATATGGGTGCCTTCCATGTACTTGTCTGCACCAGAAGGCGATTTGGGATTTTAAAAGGTATGGCGGCTGATAAACGAGTGTTAAGTGAGTGCTGTCACTGTGAAGGGGTTTAGGTTGAGCAGTGCACTCAAACGATGGAGCCAATTCCGTCGATGTGAGCGTTGACGGACGGTTACTTATTCATGTACCGTGGGGTGGATTGTTTCGGCCCATTCAAGGTGCTTATAGGAAGAGGCGAGCTCAGGCGGTAAGGCTGCATATTTACCTGTTCACGGACCCGTGTCATTCACCTCGAAATGGCCCATTTCGTCTACGGACTCCTTTCTCATGGCCCTGGTGCGATTTTTGGGAAGGCGGGGCAAACCAGACGCCATTTACAGCGACAACGGTTCCAACTTTGTTGGAGCACACTTGGAGCTGAAGCGAAGGCTGCGACAACTGGACCAGTGTGTGTTGACAGATAGGCTATCGAATCAAGGAATTGATTGGTATTTTAATCTTTCGGGCGCAACACATCGGGGCGGGGGTTGGGAGAGTATGATCCGTATAGTGAGACGAGTTCTTTCGTCGGTAACACAACAGCAGGTAATGAATGAAGAGTCACCTAACACATACATGGTGGAAGTTAAACGATTCGTGAACAATAGGCCACTCGTGCCTGTTTATGATGATCCAGATAGTCGTCAGGTACTTCGTTCCAATGATTTGCTGTTGTAGCGCTCGAATATAGGCTTGAGTACAAATGAGGTTATATTGTGCGAACGTTACACAGGGGGATATAGACAAGCACAGCACTTGTCTATTGTTTTTTGGAAACGATGGCGGCGTAAATACCTACCCTTGGTTCCAGGTTACACCTAAGTGGTTGGGAGCTTCGCGTGATCTTCAAGTAGGCGATGTCGTTCTACTTCACGGAGGAACCTCCAGAGGTGTTTAGCCCTACGGTATAATCACCGAGGTATACCCTGGTGACGACAGACGTGTACACCAGGTGTCGGTGAGAACTTCAGATGACACTGTAAGACGGTACACCCGATCACTTTGTGTTTTAGAAGCGCCTGTAGAGAACACCAAGTTACTACGGATAAAGCAGTAGGTGTGGACCCTTCCGTCGGACCGGTCGTTGCCGCTGTTCATATTACCACGTTAAGCTTGAAAAACCAGCAGGTTTTCAGAGCCCGGTGTTGATTTTGTCAAGGTTTGTTGCGTTATTTTGAGATTGCTGAGGTTTGCTTGATGTTAAAAGGTGGCCCTACGCTTTGCTCTCTTCCCCAAATGAGATACATTACTCACCCTTGCCTTTATACCATCTACTTCGACCGTTTCCCTTACCCCTATTTAATCCGAGCCTTGTAAACTTCCAAATACCGAAATTAGACATTTTTCGTCCGTATTTTTTCTTGATTAACTTATGATTCCCGTCATTCCTCGATGCATGAACGGTCGTTTCGATCTGACCCAACCAATGACCATTTGTTTGAGTAAGCTCAACCGTTTTATCGTCCACCATTGTTGATCGGTGCTTGGTTGTCGAATTGTTGTGCGGGCACTTTCTTTGTTTGTTTGGTACTCCGGCCTACTTTCCTTCTGATCGTGGATCGTCGTTCATGTCGTCGAATGTTCGACAGTTTCTCCACGGAAGAGGATTCGCGACAAGTAGAACAACACCATACGACCCCCAAGGTAATGGACAAGTAGAGCGTTTGAATAAAACGCTGTGGAAAACTGGGTTGCTTGTCCTGAAATCTCGTAACTTGGTCATCAATCAATGGGAATTTGTTCTTCTTGATGATTGGTACTCCGTCAGATCACTCTCGTGTACCGCAACTAATGCCACACCACATGAAAGAGTATTCCTCTATAACCGAAGATCGACCTCCGTAACAACCCTCCCTATGTTGCTCACTACACCTGGACCGATGTTGTTTAAGAAGAATGTCAGGCAGTCTAAGTATGATCCACTCGTCGAGGAAGTTAAATTACTTCAGTGCAATTCACAGTACGCGTACCTTTTCTTTCCTAATGGCATGGGGGAACAGTTTCTGTTCACCATCTGGCCCCCAAAAGAGAGGTTGTGTCTGAGACCCCTTCGGGAGGATTGTCGACACCTCCGATCAAAGAGACCTCATCTGTACCCACTGATTGCGTCCCCATCACAGAGCAGCATAACAGCATTCCCTCAGCTGACATACACAACACTGAAGCATGATTCCCTCGAGAACGATCACCCACGTAATCTTGAAACGTTAATCAAACAACAACAGCGTGTTCAACCATATTGCCTGAGAAACAGAGACGCATAAACCAAGTACATATTGACGCTCACTACCAAATAGTGTTTCACCGATCAGTGTACACATGTTCGATTATTCCCCCGTAACCTGCTATTCTTGTCTGCTCATATATCTTGGTGGGGGAGAATGTTATAATATTTTGTGTTATTTGTTTCACCCTTGAGTTGGTAAATAATTTACATTTCTTATATTGGCTGGCACGCCGATTTTTAGACGAATAAGGCCTGTCATATGGGTCTCTTACTCTTCTGTTTCTGTCTCAAGATTGATCGTTTGTGCCGTCGAATCTCATTATTCATAACAGTGTGTTTTCTTAGCGGAAGACCTAAGAACATCAACTTCGCACTCTATCTGAGCTCCTGCAATGTGAGTGCGAGTGTAAGAGAGGTCAACGGTACTTCGGCGCTGCTCGAGCGATTTCTCCAACTGTTTGATCCCTCCCGACTCAAGCTTCTTCTTCGACCGTATTTCGAGAAAGAATGGTATTCGGTCTATCTTTCTTCCTAAGGACAAACTGCCCAGGAAAATCTTCGACGACGTACCGCCAAGACCGACTGTGTTTTCTTAACAAGGCCCTATGACGC
Organism: Paragonimus westermani; assembly: GCA_008508345.1. Classification (NCBI taxonomy): domain Eukaryota; kingdom Metazoa; phylum Platyhelminthes; class Trematoda; order Plagiorchiida; family Troglotrematidae; genus Paragonimus; species Paragonimus westermani. The sequence continues at coordinate 385,181 of QNGE01000153.1, read as the reverse complement.
ACGTCTTAGAAAGCAGAATATTCGCCAGATTTCCGTCGGAACTGAGACGACCCAATCATCGTCCGCTCAACTGCCGAAACGCTTGGCCATCCGTGCGAATCGGTGCCTTATATGGACAAAACGAGCGGCCGAAATGGCCACCCTCCAAAACTTAGTATTCCACACAGGCGACTGAAGGGTAGACGTAGCTTCTTTCCACTGCACGCGTATACTTCATCGAATGCTCTCCCAGAGCAAGTAATCTCTGTCAGATCGGTTTTCACTGTTGAAGCCCATCCTGATAAAACCGTTTTCTCTCCTCATTTCCCACGCCCGATTTTCCTGTTTCAGCACTATCGCGTTTGATCCCGTGGTTCAGGGCATCAGGATCCGAAACTTCCAAACTCTACTGCTTCTTATTTCCACGGCTAACCTATCGATATATTGGCCACCACAACTTCCAGTAGATGCTTCTTCGGCTGATTAGCTTGTTGTTCACATACGTCAAATCTCTTGAACGAACATCCGAGCAAAAATCTTAGAGTTATACTCTTTACCAGTCTCTGTCAATGCGCATCCACTTTCAACGACGTTCCTGTGAACGTCATTTTGAAACTCTTTCGTTGTTGTTCACACGGAGCTGTCAAGTGTGTCATGATTCGCTTAGGCAAACGTGAGGCCGTGCGTACCATCACTTTGTGTCCGTTTATTGTGCCTTCACTGATGCACGCTTTTGGCCGATTTCTTCTTTTATCCCGCAGCTCTGTGCTGCTCACGCTTCCATAAAAACCCGCAGCTAATCTACTAAGGAGTTCGCACAGTCTTTACTGCCATCAACACCAAACACTGCTCACAGGTACGCAAGGTCCAGTGTACCGAGCATCTGCTTAGAACGGTAGTGACGTGCAGAACTGCAGCATAACGAAACAAACTAAAACCTGCAGAAAAATGCCAGAACGATGAAAATACGCAGATCTTTGTTCTCTATTCCAGTTAGACGTTCGTTATCGTTGTGTTTTGTTGCGCATTCTCCGTCAACCTCAAAATTGAATGTGTGGCAGTGGCCAAGTTTCATAGGTGGATACTAGCAAAGGTTTCGGATAATATTTTGGGTAGGTTGTTAAGGGGTCCGTGAAACTTGGGGCTAATTTCTTCGAGGACACGAACAGTGATGATGTCTCGCCCCACTCTACTATACGGAGTGACCTCAAGCATAAAATTTTGGACATCGAACACTAGGGAATCGGACGTCGGTTGTGGTTGTTAACAGTTTCGTCACAATAGAGCATTGTGCCAGTCCGACGGTTTCACGCTGCACGATTTTGATTGTAACAATCTGGATGAGTCAAAAACGAACTGAAGATAGTAGAAAAATTCCCCCTTGGAAAGTCGCGCGGGAAGTGAGAGGGGATTATTTTTTCCTCAATGGCGCGTGTATTTAATCAGGGAGTTTTTATATATTTACGATGCATCTGCGAGCGCTTTGCTTTTACCCATTTTGTGTGTTGGGGGAGTTCTTGCTTGGATCTGTTTTATCTAGTAGAAAAATTTCTGTGGGTTCTCCAGCCTGAAACCAGTTTTTCTTTGAAAATCAAAGGGGAAATTACGGCAGCAAATGAGCGTATGCATCATGGTTGTGACAGCCGACAGTTCGCGAGGAGCAGACACCTTATTGGGTAACAAGATAGAGTCTGAGGCCATGTCCATTAGGTATGACCAGGGATGCAGTGCACTCAATGTGTATCTTACCGCACCAGAGTTCACTTTCTGGAAGTTCTGGATCAGAGCGTTTGTTGATGTTATATGCAGCTGATAAAAGGCGAAGTCAATCTGCTTCCAGACGATCGGTATGCCTAATCCGTGGCACAGTGTATATTCTACCTACCAGATAATCAACGTCCTCGAAGACATGACCACGCAATGAGACTCTCTGTCCTGGACAACGTATTGTATGCTGTTTGACAGGTCGCATCTGGACTTATCACGTATGGTTATCGCTGAATCCGTATTACTACTAGAAGATCAACAACCCACCACGTTTGTGCGCACTATGTCCACTCCAAATAGCAAGACTTCGAAACGGCTGTGATAGCGGAAGTCTATCTTAGATGGTAGTAGTGACCCAATCGTGCAAATCACTGTATTGAAGTGAACGGTTATAACAGTGGCGGGGACTAGGTTGTGGTTGTGGAGCCGGAGCGTGAAGCTGAGCAAACCGCATTTGTCTGAGGTATTAAATTTCCCTATTATTATAGTAAGTAAAGAACTATTCTGGCCCAGGAGAATCTCGGAACTTGTCATATGTCCGATCCAGTGACTGACGATAGACGCTCAACTCGCTTTTGCTAATGTCAGACCAGAATTAGTCCAATGAAATTGCGAGGCCCGGAATGCTAAATTCACGTACAAACTGCATAAGATTTTGTGGTTCACTTGACAGGCTCAATAAATTAATAAAGATGTGCGTGGAAATTGCTTCCTGATTCAGCTGGGCACACAAAGTAATGGGTGAGCATAGAGAAGTACCCTTAAAGGGGAGTCCTAATGAAGAGGCGGTAGGTTTGAGAGCTCATTGAGAACCTCCGTTATTTTCGGAAGGTGCAGACCCTTCAGCGCAGCCTGAACTTATATGAGCGTCCATTTGGCACCCTTGGGGAGCATTGCTTGTGCATGACTAACGTTTGTCGAATAGGTTGCACTTCACGAGTCTGTTAAAAAGGATTCCCTGTCTTCAACCCGTTATAATTTGCTAGTGTTCAACTGAGAGGCAGATTCACCGTGAATGGTTACAAGTCCAATGCGTTGAAACCGGTCTTCATTTGCTGAAGTTTTTCTTACATGGCAAGGTAACATGATGTTCACCTTCAAATTTCTCAAACTTTCACTAGCTACGCTGAGCCCTACCCAGCTCTACTATGAGCGTTATGTTGACAGGTCGTGCTAAAATGATGAAGCCCTAGCACAGCCAGTAAAAACGTCAAGGTAGCTGTCTTTAGCGATGCCTTTGTACTGTTTGGCATTCCTTGCTAAACAGCATATTTATAGGTTCTTAACCTGCTGGTATACGGTGTTCATGTAATCTTCTATCTTGATGGTTTAAACACTGTACAGATTTTGCAACTTCTACTGGATTGTTTGCTTACGATTCAAGTTCATGCTGAACTAGGCGCAATCTGCTGATTTATTGAGTGTCTCTGTGAATATCCAACATCGAACAAGACAACCTATCTCTGAAACGGTTAATTAGAAGGCGATCGTAGTAAATGCATTTGATACGGTAACAAGTGAGTCAATGTGCAAGCGAATTAAATCAGTCACCTCGAGCGTCAGAGATCCTCAGAAATTGAACAGGGAATGTGCCCCTACAAAAGAATCGATAACTAGGTACCACTCAGTAACGGGACGATGAAGCGGAATTGATTTCACTCAAACAACCGGTAATTGGTCGAGTCACAGCGAAGCGACTGTTAGCAAACCCAAAAGTGATAGATAACACAATTTGCTTGTAAAAAAATATGAGAGGAAAATGTCTAACTCTGGCCTTTGGAAATTTACGGGGTTTAAACTAAGTGAGAGTAAGGGAAAAGATTGTAGTAGTTGGAGTAGGAGAAAATTACTGATGCAGCTTATTTTAGGAAAATAGTAAAACTTGGGGCTGCCTTCGAACACTCACCAAACAATGTTCATAAGTCACAAAACCAATGCAGCGGAACTTGACAGAATCAACAGTTTTTTGCTACCGAACAATCAGTAGGCCAGCGCCGTACTTTGGTTAACTGATTGAACGGAGTCACTGTAGAAAAGATGTGTGACACAAATGTGAAACTCCAGGACAGTATATATACGTGGAGTGCAGCTGAACCCTGTTATTTGCATAGTAGTGTACCTGAAATTTCAACTTGGAAGGCGGCTGCTGGTCTTCGACGAAACGAGCCGCAAAGCAAGGGTTCGATTTTAGTGGTGCGGGCAATTAGTACGCAGGTTCGGGGCTAAGGGTCGAACTAACTCTAGCTCAGGCAGTTTGCTTTTAATGATACACTGCGAATTAATGTTGACGATATAAAATGTCGTTGAGAACAAGATGCAGCACCGCTCCTAACCACAGAGGTAGACACTACGAAACTGCACAAACTTACCAGCCTATCAAGGTTGCCAACGCTTCACTACGATCCCTTAAAGAGTAGCAAACGGTCTGAAATATAAGATCACTGATGTGACCGGTAATCGTGCACTGGATAAACTGTTTCCAAACGAAAGCTCGAGGTAATAACTTGTGGTGCACAGGCACTTGACTTTGTCGACCGCAGTCTCTCGCTAACACAAAGGGTCACTGTGCGTGTTCTGAACCATGCAAAAGGCGGGAGAGTCAGACCACCATGGAATTGTCGGAGTTCAAGTGGATAGGTATCCAGAGTTTCATTTCAAAACTCATAAATGGTGTATCGGCGATCAGTGAATTTCCTAATGACCCACTGAACAATCTCGACGGTTAAGGTCCGATCTCTGGAGGAAACAGATGATGTACCCGACGTTCTTGAGAAGTGGTTTGAGCTGGACCCAGTCGTGTGTATGAAAGGTATATCCGTCACATTTATACAATTCTACTGCTATTTAAATATACGGTTGGCGGCATCCGATTCGGATTAGCCTGTCACAGTGACCGAAGCCAAAGGACGCCTGCGCTTATATATCACTGCAACTGGCTTGCGCTGCACCAATTGCAGTTCCACCAACACACCACATATCCAGTGTAAACCCGAAGGAATAAGAC
>QNGE01000153.1:315373-378172 GCA_008508345.1 Paragonimus westermani | reverse complement strand
CGCACACACACAGGCGACGGCATCAAACACCACTGTACACACGAACCAAGCAACCAGACACACAGTCAGTCCAGGCACAACGGAGCAACAACACAGTCTCCACGCACAACAAACGCACGCATCTGCTTTTTGTCTGGCTGCTCCCCATCGGCCAATCTGACAAGGTTGAACCCCCAAGGACCGAAGTCCTAGTCAGCACAGCCCTCCGGATCAAAACAGCACGCAAGCCTGACCACCACGCCAAGGTAGCAGAAAAGGTCAGGTATTTAAATATACTGATACGCTGAACATCATAATTTGTCTACTGTTTCATTATCACAATGAGAAAATTGACTGGTACTAAGGAAAGAGCCTGGATAGCACCGATACTATCCACCAGGAAAAGTTTCAAGTTTTCGTGACATGGTTTTGACCATGTCGTGAGTTTCATCGTTTTTGGAGGGCTACCGGTTGTCATTGTTGAGAAGTGGTCAAACGATCAAACTATGAGTTGTGTTGAAGGATAGCTGGAGTACGCAGGCACGCGGTCGATTGCCAAATTTCAGTCTGTAATTCTCTATGTCACGTATAGGACCCCCTAAAATGACCCAACCGAACTGGGTGATAGTTCATCTGTTTATGATTCCTGTGGGTCTTTCTGACCACTCGGCAAAACCACTGATATTTGCCCCCTATGGAAATGGTGAGCACTCGGTTCAGTTGTAATCAAGCCTGCCACCTGCCATCGCATGTTACCGAAGCCTAGTGAACGACGAATAACTACTTATAAAATTCTACGGGAAAATGTCAAAAGACACGGCCACCGTGGTAGTCATAACACCGGGATTTTCAGCCCGCAAGAAGTTTCTAACAATTCAGGGCCATCAAAAACTCCCAGAAGCACGCTTAAATATAAGCACGATAGGTAGCTGAGACATTTCTCCCTCCTACATAAAAATTCTTCACCCACTTGTTCACCATCATTCAGTTAGCAACGTAAGTCGGCCTCTATTAAACTGACAAGCGTTGGATCCTTCTTTTGGAGATGAGGGGGCCAAAGTGACTGATTGAATACAAGCTCCAACACGCTTCAGTATTAATGTGTACCCCACAACTCACTGGGAAGGGCGCCACATAAAGCAGCACTTGCAAAACGGGGTGAATTTCGTCGACCGACCACGGAGGATCATTATTGAAGGTGTCCTGATACAACAGATGATACTGAAAAGGAAACCAAACAGGTGGACTTGCTACGGATCAACCTCCAGGTTAAATAGCGCCCTCGTGCAACGCACCTCTTGTACGAACAGCCTCTAGTCCTTCAAACACAGCACGCGCCTGCTATCAACAAAAAGTACGGTCACGTCCCCGGTGCGGTATCCCATCTCCAGGAGCACTCCGGTGTCGACGTTGCCTTGCTCTCTGCGGGGGAACTGTTCCACCCGGAGAGGTTGAAAATCCCGAAGGAGAAGAAGGCAAACAGGTTGGACTAATTGGGTCACCGAGAAGGTTTCTTGGTCACAGCGATAGGCCTCCAGATATCGAAAATTGTAATTTAGATGCAGACAACACCGTGATGCCGCAAAATAGGTCACATCCGTAAATCACCCCCTGCCAACTAGTCAAAAAGTTGTGTTTTTCTGGCCTAGTTTATGAGCACCGTTTTGCTTTTGACTCTTTAGGTTGCCTGTGAACAGATGCGCAGGTTTTGCTAACGGTCTAAATAAACTGTTCGATCCATATGAGCAGCTGTTTTATTCCTCAGAGTTAGTCATCACTGCGATCAAAGAAACATGGCTCGCCGGCCTTCATTTGGACAGTGAGCTAGAGCTCAAGAACATGTCCCATTTCTTGCTGATGGAACTTCCAGCATGAGTAGCAGCGCGGTTTCCCAGGCTCACAGTTTACCAAATATCATCCACCTAGCCCAACCAGCCCAACCAGCGCTTCATGAGGCCTATTCAGGATGGTCTAATCCTCACCGAATTGAGTGACTTCAGCTGGCGACCAACATGTCCTCGCAATGGAAGTCTTTTGATTGTCCAAGGTAGACTTTCATGCTGGATCACAAGCGGACTGCGGAGATCCAGTAGCAAACATGTCCCTGGGTTAATATATTCTCTGAGTCCAACGGGACATACGCGTAACTGCACGGAATATCGATGAGGTCAAGCCATTCTTCGGATTGAGTGCGCTGTTATTAGTCGGGGTTTGATGGTCGATAACTTCGAATAGTATCTCCTCTACGATTGAGGGTGTTCGCTACCATCGTGCTTAATTTCCTGTTGTGTGGAACTTGCCGTGACAGTTACCGATTCTGTGTTCGGCAGCGGCCCACGAGTCGAGCTGTCTCCGGTCATGAAAGCTTTATTCTGTTTCGTTTCCTGTTTGTCATGAAAGATCGGGCGTTTCTCATCTGGTTCGTCCACCAAAAATCGAACCCCCGAGGGTATTAACTGACCACTATGACAAGTCCTAAATAAAATATTTCACAGCGCTGAACACTGTGCCAACCAGAGTTACTCCGTATGGTCTACGAATAGCGAACTCAATTCCGCTCGGCGGAACCGCTAACCACCAAAAGTAGCTCGATTGGGTTCCGAGTTACTTGAAAGCATCAAATGGCGAGATAGCCGCATAAGCATGCTTCGCACTTGATGGGGCGAGTTGTCATTCTCACTATCTGGAAGATTCATAGCAATTACGAAGTAACTTTCAACTTCACCAATGCCTTTAGAATGTTGCGACCACTAATTTACGATACAGTTTTGATTACTCATCTGCTGAACAATTCCATTACCACCCCGAAATCGCTTTCTTAGAGGGCAGTCCTGTGGAACAAAACTCCTGTTGGTCACTCGTTTCTGGACACCCTCAGTCGATCATACTACGGAAGTCGAGGTCACGTAGCTGCGCTCAGGCAAGTAAACCAGACCACGTTGCTCCACAAGTAAACGTTGGCGTGCACAACAATTTACTTCAATAACGTAACTAGTACTCCACCATTTTCTGTTGCCGTGTTAGAGCTGATTCCTGCTTCTTTGACGTCTACGGAAGAAAACACCAGTTACATGGGGCTTGCTTGTTGAGCCTTACTGCTTTTTTTATCCACCTGACAAGTGTTTCTTTCCTACTTTCTCCCCCTGTGTGACCTGCTGATGATATATCATTCAAGAGTATCGTCAAATCTCCACAAACTCATGTCTTTTACAGAACGTTTCAAACCCTATTTTTATGGCCTTACAAAAACCCTCTTGATTTCACTGCTCTAACAGGCAAGTGGTGTGCACTAGACCAAACTCGAATATTACCCATCATCATAGTGCCACTAATTTCTGTCCTATATCTAGTACGACAGACTTGGAACAATTTGTTTCGTATGTATACTTTAGACCACCGAATAGGGAAACTAATGTCCACGAAACCAACAGGATCTTGGCAATCTCTAAGAGACATCTCAGTAGGTTTCATTAGTCTAGTCAAAACTTCCTCACAAGCGGTGAATTCGAGCTATTCATGAGAATAGCCATGCCGTCTGGTCTCCTCATATTTGGAGAGATAACGGTCCATTCAAGCAACGGATGCAGAGGCCGTTCTAGGAATCAATGCTAAGTAAAAAGAAGAAGGAATAACTGAACTTGACATACACTGGATTAAGTCTGAAGACTTTAGAGTCAATTGCCACCTGATTTCCTAATATTTCAATCTCCAGGACACATACAGGGCCTCATTCAACACCTGATTAATACAGTGATGGGTTATTGTCTCCCAGGGCTTCAGCACGATCAGATGGATTATGGAAATAACAAAGCAGTTCTGCGAACTAGTGAGGCACATAACCTTGTATATGTGAGATAGGAAGTCATGACGGTAAGTAAGCAGTCCAACAACACAACGAAATGGATGAGCAAACGGTGTCAGTGCAGTAATAAATGGTGTATCTCACTGACAATTACATCCACTGAAACACCTGGGAAAAATCTTTAAGGTAGTCAGAGACCACAGAGATTATGGGACAGAAGACTCACTGTTCTGTGTGAGGTTAGACTCATCGCTCAGCACAAACATAGGTGTGTATCAAACCGTTAACAACTAGCACGGCTCACTCGACCATAAATAACACAGGTAGAACTTAATTTAGGGTGTCGTTTTGAAGGTCGCGCGATGGGTATGTTTTCAAAACGAAATCGTGCGTAGAAAACAGGGGAACCGCATAGTGGTATGCTAAAACGCGTCGTATACAACGAACACCATGCGATCGAATTTTCATTTGTTTTCAGAGCTATCATCCCTAGACCCGGGTTTTAATGTCAGTGAATCCGAAAGACCCAAGAGAACTGACTCCTTCTTTCGGCACCGACTCAGTAAAAAAACTCCCTTGACACGCGCTTGTAGTGCACAGAGCAGATACAAGTCCACATTCGACAGCGTGGGCTGAAATATAGAGGGGAACCTCCAAATAAGGGACACTCAAACAAAGAACACACGCAACGACGTCCACAAGTCACGCTTGTCACATCAGACAGCGTGTATCGGCCAGACGTTACTACAAGCACATGTTGAATCAAAAGGGATGTACGGAATAAGAATGTTCGTGGGGAAAATACGTATACTAGGGGACTTTGGGGGATGTATTCAGTGACGGACGATTGGCCTAGTTAACGGAGCATTTCCGTATCCTTCCTCTGCACAAACCTCTGTAATAGGAGCAAGAGAAAGAGGTAGGTTGACAAAATTGCAAGTGTGACGTGTTTTGGCCAATTTACGCTCCAATTTTGAAACGCGCGCTCAATTTAGTTTCACCTAGGTTAAAGGCTTGCAACCCAGGCCAGATCACTACCACGTATCGCTGTCCTCGTCGCCGATGCAGGTGATGCCGGGCTTTGGTGTTTCGATTCTGTCAGCTCCACCTGGGGGTATTGCGGAGGGTCATAACCCACTTGATCTCGGACCTGCATATACTGGAGCCAAAAGCATGTCCCACAACATGTGAGCTGGCGATCAGTCGTCTGTCGTCCTGTAGTGCGCTGTTATTGGAGGCTCTTACTATCCGAATATCACATGATAAAGAACATCGAACTGTCGGGTTAAGCACTTGACCTCTCCAGGTTTGCGTGATTTGTGTTCGTGTATCGCAAGTTGCTCCCTCTGTCACATAAGGCTGATGTGGCGTTGCCTGTAGATTTCGCGCTTTCCGGAGAGATCCCGCTCTGCACTGGTACTACATACGTTCCAGAACACTCCGATAAGAAAAAACAGTTGCTGCGTGGGTCTCTTATTATTTACTGTAGTGGTAGATGCATCCGGGTTCATCCGTATTGAAGTGTATAATACCGCAGCCAAGTTCTCTGTATGGAAATCTTGGAGAGAACGGGAACATCACAACGTCAAACGCACGGTTACGGAAGTCAATTTTAGCCAAATCCTTTGTTTGATCGTTTCACCAAATGGCAAACGATTTGTCACTTGTGGTTCCGACACAGTCATAGGAGTGTATGATTTACATAGCTCAGCTAATGGACAATTGCTAATTCCAAGGTGAGTGGTTTCGAAATCTAGTCGGCAGTAATCGAACTGATTTCACTGCTGCACACATCCTCCACACTAACCGAGTCACCGCCCTTGCTGATCACCCACTTGGTTGTAAAGACCCTGTGATTGCTCAAATGTTCGTGTTCGCCAGTTGGGTCGGTACTGTTCCTGTTTGGGGTAAACGTTCTCGTGGTTCAGTTTGGTAGGAGTTGTGCGTTTGATGTGCTTTGTTCAGGCTACATGCGGGAACAAACGTGGCGGGTGCTGACGATCTGTACATTGACCGCGCCCGGAATTCTGTGCTAACAGGTTCCTACAAACATGATAAGCCGTTGTCCCAGGTTTCGTCAAAATATACTAGCTCTGGATGCCTCTCAGGTTTGGGAGGCACGTGTCCCCGGTCAGCAGGAAAAGCGAAAATCCCTCGGCGGCCTGGGAAAACCTCTAGGTTTTATAGCAAAAGACGCTACTTCACCACCAATTTAGGTTGGCATGTTCTCTATAACATTACCATCATTGCCATCCGAATGATAAATGATTTATCCGTCATTTGGTCTTCTCCCCTATGTGATCCATTAGATTGGTTATATATTGGGATATATATTCCAAAATATCACCTGTCCTGCTTACTGTCAACAAAAATCAAGCTGATGAGAAATTGTACCTTCCCATTCATCTCGTAATAACAATGTCGCTCTGTAACTCTTAGTCACCACGCTGTGAGCGGTCTCTTGGTAACAGTGCGTTGTCGCACCAGTCTGCTTTAAACCTGAGACCGTATCGGTCATTGAGAATTATTAATCTGGTGGTTCCATTTACTGCATCCAACAGAGTGAATTTGAGCAAAAATCCTACTGCCAATGTCCTACTATTTTTTCCACCTTGCTCCTATCTGGCGGAAATATGAACCTCATATAACTGGCGCAGCTAGTTGGTTAAGCTGATGTGTGTACAATCAAGTAATCTGACCGCCGTTTGCTTTCATGACGTTGTCTCAGATTGTTGTGGTTATGCTCAGGAATCTTTGTCCTTGGTAACCCACTGATATTCGAGATTCCTTGACGGACATGAAGCGTTTTCAAAGCTGTAGACCCGAACAGTTTCATGTTACTCAGATGATAACGAGTCTTCTTTATCTGTCCAGGCTGATTCAGACAATTATTGGTGTTCCTGCAAACCGGGGGTTGGTGTCTTGCAATGCACATATTTGAAAAAGCGATCAAGCACGTAGGATCTGGGGATTCAGCCGAGTTCTTAGTGTTTGCCAAACCACGCCAAGTATCTGCTTTTCAAGAATTATCTGTATATCGCGTTTCTACACCCTCCGAACTTCTGGAAAAGCGTTCTGCATACAACTAGGCAATACCGGAATGCCTTTTCTACAAGAATGCACTCCTTCCGGTAGGTCTGTCTGAACCCTCCGTCTCTCAGGTTCTAGTGTACGCTGACGAAATATGTAAGCTCGGGAGATTATCTACTGGTGGCTTTTCTTACGTATTTTTGATTGATTTTGTTTGCAACATCGAGTGTGAGTACTGAAGTCGAGTTGGTCTGTAGCGTGCTGTGGTGAGCACTTTTGAGTCCGGAATTGAATTTCCGTTGTCCCTTAGATGTGTGTTTACAATCTTAACTTCAAATTCAATTCAATTTGCACTTTAACGGTGCCATGAATTGGCTTTTCCTTGTGAGGGTCGCCGGCAACACCGAAGCTAAATCCCGCAGGCAGGCTGGAGTGGGAATCGCGCTTAATACCGAGGCAGATTCAAACTTCCTACATTAAACTTGAGCGATTAATCACGTGTGGCATCACAGTCTACCGTCCTGTATAGACGAGCGTTGTTTTCATGTCAGCCGCCTGTTCACTAACAGACCAATCCAAATACTGCCTTTTGCGATACCCTGTTAACAGTCGTGTTATGTGCTGAGCACTCAAACGTCATTGTACTAGCCAGTAATGCAAACCCACATCTTGGTTGTTCATCTCCAGGAAAGAAGTGGCTGGGTGGCCTTTTCTGTGTCCAGTCGCGACGCAGTAGTAGTGGTGACTAGCTGTCACACCAATGCACATATCAAGCGATCTGTGTATTAAGTTGCTGGTTCTAGTACAAAAAACGACGATCGCGACTATCAAGTGAGCTGAAACTTAAATGTAATTTGATCGCGTCGCTGTCAGCCACTGGTAGCTTTGCTCTATCAGAGAGCATCGTCAATTTTAACGTATTTGCTTTGCTTTATTTCATGTAGTTGTTCACGTTTACTTCGTTATATCACTGACCCTCCTACAAATGCAAGGCGCTTGCTTGGGAATAAAGTGGTGCTTGTCGAACAGTTCTGCTAACCATACCGACCAGTTTGAACTTGTGAACCACTCTGAGTAAACACTGGATAGATATCACAACTGTTCGATCGTATCGAGAAGAGTTTTGTTACAACGAAGAGTTTTGTGTATGAAGCGAGACATCTTATGGGCAAGCATCGACCAATCTCTTCTGACTCCCAATACGATCTAAGGCGCAGAATTGGGGAGAGTCTGCGCAGGCATCGTAAAACGTACCTGATCTTGCAAGTTAATGGAGCAGAAACAGCGTTTTAATTAGGGAAGAGTAAGGTGATTTTCCCCCGACTTTAGGTTTAATTGACGATCGATCAGGTGTTTCTGAGAAAATACGGGGAGATGATGACAACCTGTCACGGCGGCCTGACACATGCGCTGAGCAATTTGGAGACCAATTTCACTTGTTCAATCCAGTTCATTCGGATGCAAACTATGCTTATCTGTAATACTCTCCGCACTCTTCTGCAAGAAGCCGAAGTGGCTTTGCAGCTCAAGTTAATGAGATTTAATATAGCCCTATCCTGAACGTCTTTTCTTTTCAAAATTGTTTAAACTCACTACACTTCATTCACTATAAGCAGCGCGTCATAATTAACGTTTTTCAACAGTCGTTTCTATCTTCAAAAAAGGTGTCACAATCTTATGTGGCAACTACAAAATATTGACCGCGTTTATGTTGCATTCGAACTGCCCACAGGTCACATACTGTGAGTTCCCCTTGGACGGTGAGAAAGCGGCTCTAGGAGAACACAGGTTTCCAGCCTGGTCACGAGTGTGTCGATTATATCTTCAATCCGCAACTGGTGCTGAAGCATCGACAGCCATTTTCTCAGACTCCGGTCATAGTATTTTCTTACTTAAAAGCTTCTTTCGTTTTGGTTGCTTGACATTCTCTTTGATACCTACTCCACTGCGGAGGAGTCTTGAAGTATGTCATTTTGTTAAGATTGTACCTTCATTCTTCTTCTTAGCTTGTATACTAATGGCAGTTATATCGAGTGTTCCTCATCTGTAGTGGCGTACGACAGCAGTGTTCGATCTCCCTTCAATCCTCAACTACGTTACGAATGGTATTCTGGAAAACGCACCTGGATGTTCTGAAAATCTGTGAGCGGAGCTTCTGGCAGGTGGCCGACTGATTACTACCTAGCATGTGGACGACCTGGCTTTAACTAGACCTAGGACCAGTGTCGAACCGGCCGAATGATACAAGTAATTTATGTGATACCGTTACCAGATTGGATCAATCTTGTCGTTGTAGGTCTGTCACTTGAGATCGCTGATCGCCTCACCTAGCTGGGTTGTGTCATCTCATTGACTCAAACTGTCGATGACAAGTTTTATTTGTAACAGAGGAAAGACGCAGTGTTTTGCTCATCTTCCCCATTTTTGGCTTCATGAGAGCGTCCGATTGCTCGTTACAAAAGGTATGCAGTACACGTGCGCTTAGTTTTGCTTCATGGACTGAACACGTTGCTCACTCGTTTGGAGGATGCATTCAGGTTGTCGATAGTCAGCCACCGTTGTTCCCGCTGATCACACTGTAACTAGTGTGTTAGTTAAACGAGCAGCACGGCAGTCCTTTGGCGCGTGTTCGAACAATTGCAAGTTTGTGACCGATAGAGAAGGTTGTAAGGGTGATTACCATCATCTCACACAAGAATACATCAGTGATTCACACTGATGCTTAACTGCTACACAATCATGAAAAAGAGTAAACCTTACATAGAGAATAAAGAAGCGGAAGAGGACAGGAAGGGACTCAACTGATAAAAATAGTTGCGCCTATATTCAAACATTCAACATTAAGGTGCTTACACCTTGCAAACAAATAGCTGAGCGTAGGTAATAATAAGGAGTTATCAACAAGACAGCCTCTTTAAATGCAGTCGCTTCACAGATAACTCGGTCAAAAAGCGAAAGCGTCCACACGACTGAGCTCGATTAGCCAACATCCCCTCTAACCTCCCCAGTCACCAAATCTGTTTGTCGTGAGGTTTAGAGCTCGTGAGACTAAACCGATCTACAGTGACCAACCAATTCGCAAACGATTTCATCTGCCTACACCAAGTCATCATCTGTTTGCTTTTTACCTTTTGCTACTCAACCGCAGCGTTGAAAAAGAGTGCTCAGTGTAGCGGATGATTAGTTAGCATCCTTAAAACCTAAAATAACCACCGAAGTATTAGAGAACGTGAGAAGTGAACGAAAGAACTCGTTTGCCAATCAGTAACAAACACCTGCCTCTTAACCTCCTTGTTGCTTATCGACTGGTACCACCCACATGAGCGACCGCATGCAGACGTCGGTGGTCAAATACCTGAAGACGGTTTAAGCCTTTACTGTGAGTGGCCCAGTCTCGCTGTCCACTTTGTTTCACCTAACGGCTCGTGATCTCGGTAACTAACGCTCGGGTACTGTGAACCCCCAGGCGACAAACGGGGTACGTGACGCGACCGCCACAAACTTTCCATCTGTATCAATGAACCAGTAGATCGCCTGTGTGAAAATTGTGAAAATATATGCCGCCAAACGGCGCTATTGCTCATGTGATCATTTCTTGATGTCGATCTAGTTTGAGGAACAGTTACGGCCAACCAATGCAAGCCTGTCCACCTTATCTTCAATGACGTAATGCATCTAAACGAGCCCATAACTCATGGTACACAGGCGTTGAACACCCTCCCTTCCGACGTTTCCCAGTACTCATAGCACCACAACTGTCTCAGATCAGCGTAGCTAGCACGCACCTGCACTCTGCACGATTTTATCTCATTAACAACGTTGCAAGCTAACTGACTGGTACACAAGCTTGGGCTAAACGGTCTAGGTTCAGGAACACTACCTACAAGAAAGGAGGCGGAAGAGGGTACGCCTTGGCTTCGAAGTAACAAGTTGCGCGCCACCTAGTAAATATCTCTTTCAACAAACGACATCTTCGATATGACTGTAGCTGTGAGTTTAGCTGCGCTCCTTTGACCGAACATCTGTGACGATTGACTGGACTACGCACTGGTGGAGTATTGCGCATGTCAGCTAGTGGTGCAGCCGAGGCAACGGTTGGCCCCCCGCTGAATATCAAAGACGCTCAGCGGAACATTAACGTTTTCCGTTGTCGGCTAAACCACAGGATCTCTGTCACCTGACTTCAGACAAGGCCGAGCGATGTGGTGTCTGCAGGTCGAAAGGCTCACACACCTAGGTGAATATTTCTCCGAAACGTCCCCAGATAAATCCTAGAAATCAGACTGATGGGTTCTGTTCGTAACTATGAGCCTAAACCAGCTTCCGTGTATGGAACTTGCGGCGTCGTGCTCCATGTTTCTTGCTGTGTTGCCTGTTCATGTTTACTCTCTTCAGCAGTTACGTTGTTTTCTTTGACCACATGGCATCCGAAGTTCTAATCAGCCGTCGATCGGGCAGTTCCTTCGCTGATAATTTCCTCTGTGGAGCGTTTGGACCGAGTATTGTGGTCTTGCGTTGACTCCTCCACTCTTGACCTTTAGAATACGTGTTGGAAGGAACCCACATGAAACTCAGCTTTATTATCTGATCGTGGGTGGTACACTTGAAAGCAGGTGAACAAAATGCCATCCTGTTCAGAAGATTCCGTTACCGTTGTCGAGGTAAGGGGAGACACGTTCATCAAAATCTCCAGCGTTTTAGAGCATTTTATTATTTATTTCACATCTGTAACTCTAAGCTGCATGTTGCGATGAAATACATGTGAACACCTGGTGGAGGCATCCGTGATGGTCAAGCATGTCTGTCCGCCAGTAGGTTGCGTAAAATCCACGTATAGACCATCACAGTTGTTGCACCCTTGATCAAGACTAGTGCGAACTTGGTGATTTAGTGGCCACCTGACCACGGGCGCAACTTCGGCAGTACTGTTCTAAATCCACATCCATTTGGAGCCAGCATACGTCACTCCATGCCAAACAAGTTCTCTGTTTAATTTCTTGAAGTTCGCAGTAGAATTGGCTAACTGAGAGCATGAAGATTTTGTAACTACCAATGGGTCTGCATATATGACGCGAGCTCACGAGTGAAGGCAGATTTCGGCGATAGAAGCATCGTCGTGGGTAACCATCCAGTTTACATTCGGACCATTTCATGTGCACAAAGTTGTCATTCACTGAGATTGCCAGTCGTGCTTCGTTGTTGTTCGAACAGTTTTGGTTGCCACTGATGATGACGCTTGAATAATTTTCAGAAGCACGCGGTTGTCTCCGAGTCTTATGGTGACGGCAAAACCAACTTCAGGACTTGGCAGCCAAATTGACGCGATCGGAACTTTGCTTGATGGAAACTCAGTTAGTCAATATCTGTGCTTAAACCATTTCTCAGTACGAGGTGACCTGCCTTCCTTGGATCCGAAAACCATGGTAATGTGCTGCCCATAAGGCATCAAGGACAACTGGCGGAACATTTCCAGTTTGACTATAGTTCTCAGTTGGAGTGAGCGTGCACACTTGTCTCCTCACAGCCAAGCGAGAATGAATGGGCGATTACGGTGTCATTATTTTAGTTAGTCACCTGATACAACCACAATTTCCTGAGATGGGTCAGGGTGGGCCTCCAGCGAATCAAAAGTGAACGTAGATTCAACTCGCTTCAGATGGCCATCCCCACTTGGCATCTTCTACGAGTGGATGGCTGAGGGACGCCGGTTCTTTAAAGCATAAGTAGAAGTGCATCACAATGGTTCACTCCCCCAAGAATCGTGAAAAAGTTGAGTCTCCGAAGAGGAAACATCGTTGAATTGCTTCTGTGTTCGTAACTTAATCCGTCACCCTAGTCACATTTCGAACGCCACTGGAAGACTCTCATCCCTAGCAGATAGTTAACCACAGTAGCATTTACACTGACACCAACACCGTTTGCCTGCATGGACATTGGCTGGTGACGACGACGATAATTAGGGTATAATCATCGGCAGTTAGTCAACTGGTCTCGTTTGCATAAACATTTGCTATCTATACGAAAATTTCTTGCTATCGCAAGAACCATTAAGACGTCCATTCTGTATTCAGACCATTCGATTGTTGCATATACGTTTCTCGCAATCTGGACATGTTTGCCCCTACCTGTAGCTGATTGGGCACCTCTGTACTTTAGTCATTTTCCTCACTTCATTTGCAGGTGCAGAAGCCTGCAAGTGCTGTCTGAAACGTACGAGTTTTGTCCTATTAGTGGTACAGGGTCATTCTTCACTTTTCGCTGATATTTGTCAGTGTTGTTTGGATTTATTTGGATGTGTAATCTCGCCATTTTTGGTCAACTGGTTCAGCTAGTGTTTCTACTCTCGAGTCTGGGGCTTGTGTGGTCGAGTTCCGGGATTTTGTCGGTCACCGTTATGACAAGATGTTGGCTGTCCATTTGTTTCTCTTCAGTACGGCTTCATTGTGTCCCTTTTATTTTATGCATTACGTCGTAAACAGCGGTGGAATTTCACCGTAATTTATCGTGTTGCCTTCAGGAACAGTCAATAACTCTCAGGTTCGCATGTTGCGTGGTGGTGAATGTTCATTGATCCCAGTGAAAGACAACTATACTGAATGTTGTATAGCTGGGGTCGAATGTCATGTCACCATGGACCGTACACCGCGTCCATCTATAGTTAAAGAACGTATCAATACTGGTTAGACGATATAGTCTTTTTATTCAAAACAATAATCAGTTCGCAAAGTTGCGTATAAAGTTAAGATGTTTTGAAAGAGTCTAACAGAATACTACCCAATCAATTCGCACTACTGAAAATCGTACAGCAGTGTAATCCAGGGCTGAGCGGACTAAACCCGTATACTGTTGATGACCGTGGGAAATAGAGTATGCAGAGGAAAGCAAGTTGAGACAGAGTGAATTATCATTTTAGCCCCAGGATGGATGCTACAGATTAACAGCTCAGCTGAAACAAAAGTAGGTGGAAATCTGAAATCATCAAAACTGTACAGTGGATTGTGACCATCAAAACTATATATTTTCGTCGCTGTAGACGCTCGAATCTATTAAAGTTTCTTCCAGTATTAGGCTACAAGCTTAATGACGCCAGATTCAGAACGTCATCTAAATGAGCATCATTTGGCTGTTTTGTGACTTAGCCTTACCTATGTGTATGTGAAAACCAAGGGCTGGATTCGGTCACTGTCCTAATCGAACCTACCGGTATTTCATTTAGTTAACCGAAAATCATCATTGCTTTCCAATTCAAAGAAGTCGGCTGGCGGTTATCACTGAGTCTCGCTTAATCGTCAAAACCGTATTTCGATTTTAACGAAGGTGTCCCTTTGAATTAACCTTGGTTTAGGATTATGGTTTTCTACTGAACACTAATTTCCATCAAGTCGGTTTTGTATCTTGTGCTGTTTAATCGTTGTGTGTGACTCTCCCACGATGTTTCACTCTAGGTGCGTTGAATTGCCCAACGACAGTAATTCAGGAGACAACAAACGGTGCAGCACTAGGTGTATTGCCACGACGAAGAAAAAAGTAATTGTGAAGCCAGGAAGTGTCTTGCATCTAGTGCGCGGAACAGAAACTGTGAGGGATTTTCATTTGGCGGAACTAGGACATACATTTGAGCTTAACAAACGTGCCTCAACAGAAGATGGTAAACTTTGCAATAAACTTTACGGGAAAACTTAAACCACTCCACGTCATCAGCCACTTTTCCAGTCGGCCATTACACATTTATGAGCACCTGCTCTCTTTTCATTCATTAGAACACGTAGGGCACGAATCGCAACGATGTGCGAATAACCACGCTCGCTCATATGTAAAGGACGCTGACCAGTCAGCGCCGTGTTTCTGACAGCTGGGATTTTCTATAACCAAGTTGCACAAGGATGCCCCCATATGGTTCATTGCTGTTCCATATGCTCATAATTTAGCGATAAGGCGTCCAATGAAGCACAATCTTTATTGTCCAAATCGCCAGTCACATGCAACGCGCGCTCTCTCGTTTATGAGTCATAATTCCAACCCGCAACACCTCCCTGTTTCCGTTCTCACGTCGTGTGCACTTCTGACCGGTTTACGTGCGTGATCGGCGCCTTCTATCGGAGGGTTTTCCGCTTGCCATTCCTCGTCTGTTTGTCCGATTTCCTTGCGCTATGGCTCGTCCGGCTGCACGTGCTGTCCGCCATCCACCCAATGTTGGCATTGACCGTATTCCAACATCGTGTCGAGATGTTCCTCTAAATGTTGGAAAAACCACGCCTCCGATCTGGTCGTCTGTCGTATTTCGCCTGCCCTGCCTCGCCCTTCGGTCCGATCCAATCGAGGGATGATTCATCCGGTCGCGCATGTTGGCCTTGATCCGATCGCGGCAGGCTTTTGAACGTAACTTCCCCCCGCGTTAAGGTATTCTGCCGAGCGTTCGGAAAATCGCACCTCCGACATGACAATCCACCACAATAAGACTATACATGGTAATGGTCGTTTCGTCTTATTGTAGAGTGGAACCAAGCTATAGGTTTCCATGACAATCGAACGCAACGGGTTGACTACTGCTGTGGTCTGTTACATGATGCACAACTCAGGCTGTTCATATCGAGTTCCGGTCGCTACGTGGGCTATGACCATACGAGTGTTTGCACCCACCTGATTGTGATTTGTCGTCTTGGAATAGTCACCGAAACGTTGGACGTGTAAGAACGTATAATAAACACTTATCAACGGGTGCCGACGATATATGTACTCCGCCATTTCGAAGCATCGGCTTGTTGCTAACACGAATTCTGTGAAAATGTTAATTTAATTAATTGAATTTTTACTTTGCTACAGACACTGAAATATTAGCATTCATTTCCCCAAACTGCAGTCGAACATTTTTATTCCTCACGGCTGATTTTAACTTATTTGCACATTACGGGATATTTAGTTTTCAGACTACTTTTGGTGGGGTTCATCAATTTATTGAAATATTTGCGTGCTATGAATACAAGGCACGCATTTGTTCGGCAGACATCTTAAGCGTTCCATATCAGTGGTTTCCGTTATGGGTGTTCGACTTATTCCTTGTATGTAGTATTCATAATCTTACGTGAGCACTCTTAGGATGCGGTACGCTGGCCGACAGTGAATGTGTGGGCAGCAGCACTTAATTCTGCGAGCTACGTGCATAATATGGTGAATCGTCTAAGTGGTCAGGTGAGATTTAACCGGGCGTTTGTTGTAGGCCACTGAAAACCATTGATCACTTCATGCACTCCGATGGTGTCGCGTCGTCAGCCTACAGTCTTGGTAGAAATGCGTGTGAGGACAGTGTAGCTGTGCGCTGTAATCCTTTGATATTTGTAATTTCGCAAGGACTTAGATTTATTCATGACGGAGAAGGCATACCACATGTTATGTGCAATCGATCCGGCTGTATATCCTAGAGCTGTGGGTGCGGAGAACTCCGGGCGTCCGAACGCTGTTATTTTTTGGATCACTGATGTGTAGTCAAGGATTTGGGTTTATTTTCAAGTTGACCATTACTCACATTTGATCGAAGCCTTCGCATTCAGATGGACTTCCCATCCGGCCTCTTTCGATCATTGCTCACAAGCGAGAGGGGTTGAGCTCTCAGATTTGATAATTCGGTCGTGCCTCATGTGAGGTCGATGGCGCAGTGGTCAACACGGTTGCCTCATGATTGGAATGGCCGGAGATCAAATCCCGGCCGTGGCAAGGATATGCATTACTGACGAGCTGTTATCTTTGTCGGTTAGCCTAAATCAAGCACTGTTTGTGTAAATGATCATGCAGTCCGTCGTGATTTATTCGAAGACGGATTTCCGATGTCTTAAAAGTACTTCCGCCCTCCAGGTTGGGCAATGTGCCGTGTGCTGACAAATTTTCCGCTGTGTTGCCCACTGTACGATTTGGTCAGTGACTGTTGGGGGTTCTCGTAAGATGGTCGTAGCTAAAACGTGTTTGCCTTTCCTGTATGCGAGGAGGGAAATTGTTGTCGTCGAAATGCGTGCTGTGCAATCACCCACATTGACGTTCGAAGCGCTCACGACCATGAACCTGTCGCAGACTGAGATAATTGGCTGTTACCAATTTCCACTATTTCGATTGTTCTTATTCTCATGTGCATTACTGTATGGATCGTCGGTTATTTGATCCACTGAATTCATACGCACAGGTCAGAGTCGGAGAGGTATGCGTATCATCTGTAAACCAGTGACTTTTGTTTTACTTCTACTTTGTAATCGAGTGGGAGGTGATGAAAAATGATCTCCAATTTGACCAAGTCGTGTGATTTTGCCTGGATTCTGCAACATTTTTTCCCGTTGCTCATCTTATACTGCTAGGCAATACTTGTTGGTGTAACAGTTGGTAGCCGGCTAACTTGTATGAAGTAGGCGGTTGTTATCGCGAGATCTTTTTGAAGGAAAAGTGCACGCTTTTCCGAATAACTTGCATGAGGTTCGTTGTACATTTTTCACGCATAAGACTGCGTCGTTTCACATTCTCGCATCTTCTGTTGGAAGTTGCCTGGTTAAAACGTAATCGACTTATCTACTTGTGTTGCAATATTGCCAAAGTGATGTCCGCAAGAACAATCGAAACGCTAGTCGCTTCTGTCGCCTCTCACGTCAAAAAGACGTCCGAATGTAGTTGAACAGATTGGTGCGCAATGCCTGTAAAAAGTCGTCCTGTTTCATGACTAGAAAGCTTGACTTGTTTGCGACGATTACTTGTTCAGACCCGTTGTATTCAACTACTTTTGTCGACCCAATTTCACATTACTTTACTGTAATCTAACGCCAGTTTGAAAACCGTTCTCCAGTCATTAGATCGCCTTTTCCTTTTTGTAAACTCGTACTGATCTCAAAAGTTGCTTACGGATACGCCGTAACCTTAAGACATCAATTTCAACACTTTACCAAGTAGAATTGTTCTATGCTGACTGTCAGATGCCTCCGTGAATAACGTGATCCCACTAGAAACGATAGTTAAAATATTCGCCCTCAGTAGTCAGCCGTCTGGCTGGACCTAATAAGTTGCTAAATGTTCCGGCTAGTTATTTTATTTCGTGATCTTTCACAGGATTCTCCTCGTTCTTCACGATTCACAGCATTTTCGTTCAGAATAAGTGGCAGTCAGGTGTGTGACTGTATGTTTGTCCACGATTGATTAAAGTATATCTTTTTCTAGAGCATATGCCACTGCGACCTCACGACATTTGTCTGTGTTTATAACTTCATTCTGATGCCTAATTCATTCTTTCAATATCAGTTTCTAACTCGTCAATACTCATGCCGCCGGTGGTATGTTAGTTTACAACCACTGGGGAAGTAGCTGCTTACGTGAGTGTTTGATGATTGTTGTGGAAATAAAACGTTGCTGACCACGTTCCTTGCCCCATTTGTTTCCTTCTCATCGATTCGTCTTCCTACGTTGGAATTCCCTTGGCTGATTACGAGCTTTTCTTGTTGTTTGACGCCACCACTCAAGTTACGCGCGCGACAAACCTATTCACCCGTGAAGGTTGATATTGATGTGTTAGTAAATCTTGGTACCGTTTGCTTGTAAGAACCTGTTTTCGTATAGTTTTTCTTACTTACTTTCCTTTGCCGGACCTTTGTTTGTATGTACCCTGGCTTCGTTTTTGTCCGACCGCTTCGCTATTACGTGACTGTTGCATTTGGTCATATTCACGCGAACCGCTAATCTTGGAAGTGGTATATTTGGTGAATTCCATATCGAGGTGTGTTGTTGCCTTCCACTCTTTGGTTTATCACGTTATTTTTAAACACTATCACCTTGGTAATAAGAAACTCGCCAATACGACCGTCTTACCTTTTGGCCTCGAATCGGTTGCTCGACGGGCTAAAAATTTATAGATGCTCGTTGTTTACAGACGCAACAATCCTGGATGCAGCATATCGACAGACGTTTCGAGAAGACTAAGAGTTGCATGAACATCCACTAGACGTCCGCGATCAACAGCGCTCGATAAATCGGCATTGTTGGTGACCAAGTCTATCTGCCGACCTGGTGGATGTTATCAGTCCTTCTATAGTGGCCGAGTTGATCGAAGTTGACACGCGTGATATGAAATGACGTTCTCCTGCTACCAATCGGCCGAAGCTTCTTCAACGACAACCGTGTCACTGGGTCTGCCTACTATGCTGCTGTGTGTGAAGAATAGCCCTGTTTCCAATCTTCAACAATCGAGGAAAGAGGATCAAAGGTAGGTGAAGACACAACCAGAATCCCGCAAGAGGTGGAAGGAAAGGTTTTTCTTTGGTAAGACTTAGGAGCAAACCAATAGGATGGATGCAAATGTCCTCTCGTCCGGCTCGTCACGTAGACCCCCCTACTTACGGGTTCCAAGGGAGCTCCATGCAGCAGTGTCAGTCTGCCAAAAATCGAGCTAGACCCTTTTGAAGTGTCGCCCTTGAAATTCCATGTCTTCGTGCAAAAGTTTGAAAATAACGAGGATAACAGATTGCGTGACGGAAGACAGAAGTTGTCTTACCTCATTAATTATTGTAAGGGTCGAGCTAAGGCAGCTATCGAACATTGCGTATTGCTGTCTAACGAGATAAAGTTTGCCGAGGCAACCGGATTATTAACGGTTTTGGAGGCCATATGAGATTATTCAGGCTGTCACCAAGGGCTTGCTTAACGGTCTAAGACTCGCCATGAGAGATGCGGAGAGTCTTTAACGTGTGGCCATTCAGAAGAAGGGTTGTCAGTTGTGGCTCTCCCAACTGAACCATCCGTCTGAGTTAAGTTATCCAAACAACCTTCCGCGTATCGTGGATAGACTTCCTCGCCCATTGCAGGAGAAGTGGGCAGAAGTGGCTGACACTGTTATGAACACTGATGGACAGCCTTCTTTCAACGACTTACTTGAGTTTACAGAGAGGCGAATCTTGATTTCTAGTAACCTTTATGGTCAACTCATCGCCCGTTTAGTCCAGGGCCGCATCATTGGAAATGATACCGCGCGCCTTTGTGAAGATTCTCGACGGACGCCACGTGTGTCAACCGTCGTCGGAGTGGTACATAAGTCACAATAATGCGCAGTGTGCGGTGACGATTATGATTTGCGGACATGCCGACGCTTTGGAAGCATGTCCTTAAAAGGAAGACGCGAGGTTCTAAGAAAGTTCCTGATGTGGTGAACCTCGACGTCACGCACGGGACCAACCGCCATAAGTAGGTCTTGTATCACTTCACATTCGCCGCTGTCGCCCGAAGCTATATCAATTCCTGGTTGCAGACGGGCTGAGTCATGGACGACCCGTGAGAAATACGCTTCCCCGCGCCACTTATTTGAAACATTCCGGGAGGTGAGTAAAAACCAAATACGTGTCAGAATGTTTGTGGTGGATGAAGTGGCCGCCCAAATGCGACCAGCACGACTGGTCCTTGAGTGCGACACAATGTTATCCTATTCCCATGGTTAGGATACTCTGAGGAATCATGTAAATTGATCTAATTAACCTTATCATCATTGTTCAGCCAAATTCATTCAGAAGCCAATATTTGTTTCAATACATGGCTACTTGCGATAACTCAGAAAGGTGAGTGGACACCTTTGTCTATTCATTTTTAACGCTCAACCGAAATGTTTCGATAATCAGGCCAACAGACCCGAGCTTCATGGACTAACTTGTCTGCGATTGGCTGTATAAAGCCAAAGTTGGCCATCCCTGCACGATTAAAGGTTTTTAACTTTTGAAGTCGAACAAACAACCGTCTGGAGAATGCGAATGGTCAACTGAATGAGTTAAAGATAACCGTACTGCATTTCAACTGTATTAAAAAATGTTGCATCGGGGGTTGGCCGAACTGCGCGATTCGAACCTCAGCTCAGTTCGGTCCCTTGGTGATGCGGTGGTGACGAAACCTTTGTACCTGACGCGGCCATGGCGGTATCCTTTATCAAATACGGTGGAACCAAAAAACCCAGCTCTTGTACTTGGAACACACTCGCAAGGTTTTATGGTCATGTTCTTGTCCCGGAATCGTTCCAAAAGTGAAAGTAACCACTTATTGTGCTCCTCTGTATTGTCGGTGTATATGATTGCATCATTTCGATGGGCGCGTACTCCTGGAAAATCGATAATTACTTCATCAATCGCATCCAGGGTTATCCCAGCTGACACATGGAATCCAAACAATAAACAATTGTGCTGACATGATCTCCAAGGGATAATAGTAACAGTGATCGCAAGTGTGCGCTTGTCAGGTCAATTTTGGAAAACACTTTGCTACTGTGCAGAGCTTCCATAAAATCCTCCAGATCCTCTGTTGTCGCTGAGTGCTTTTTCGTCTTGGACTCATCGTTAATCTATAGCCACCACAGACCCTAGGTGTTTTGTCATTTCCCTCCATAACCACAACGCTGTTTGGCTTATGCTTATGAGTTAACCTGTGAGATTACGCTGTCTTCCTCGAACCTGTCGAGAGCATCATCCACATGTTCTCATTCCATAAGTTATTGTTCGGCGCTTTAGAAACGCCGGGTCCCCTTGCACCTCTAATTTTGCTGGCTCTTCTTTTATTCCTCCTGAAAGTTTTGAACATTGAACAATCGGGTTGCGTTACTGGGCTAGATACCCTCCTGTTGGACCATCTTTGCAAATGGCATTCAGTGAAAGGGCACAAGTTGAACTGTTTTAAAACTTTTAATCCCAGAAGAGCTGAACTTCCTTCTGACATCAAGAAACGTGATGAATTAAGATCACTAGCATGGTTAATAGCCATTACGTCAGTTACACTTAGCAGTGCTAACCGGCTTTGAAACAAGGGATTCAGTAATTCAATTGTTCATAGTGAATTCATACTCCCACGTTGCCTTCCATAAGGGGGCTGTGGGTTAAAGTGGTTTCATTTTTATCACTTCCACCTCACTTCTAGTTATTAGGCCGCCTAACAATGTGACAAAAAAGTCGAACGAGACTGGTTCGGATAAATCACAAAACACTACAGATTGCAATAGAAAGTAACCCTCCGGTTTCAGTAGTTGTTGTGGGAGAATATGGATGACCATCTTGGTCGAATCGGACCACTCCGCTTAGCCTAGGGCGGCTTCAAACGTGGACAGTGTTGCGTCAGAGACGGCAAAGTGACGATGACAACGAACTGTGCCATGTTGTAAATGTAGTTCCCATTGACTTAAGTAAGGCATTTGTCAGGGCAACTTGTTAAAGACTGTGAACAGAGGTATTCTTCTGTGGGCTGAGTAGGAAAGCCTTATTATGGATCTCCACATCCATATAACTTCCTATACACTACCTAATATATTGCGACAGGCGGGATGCTACAGGACTTTAGATTGAGCCTTCTTCTCATGTTGCATTACACCAGCGATCGCCTTAATATCTCGTGAGTGCCTCAACTGACGTACTTGAGCGACCCAATAATGTGTCGAGCGGCAAACAGTTCAGAAGGTTTGGAGGTCTTGTAGACGGTCATAGAGTACGAATCATGAACAAAACAGAATGGCCACCCACGGCAAACCGTGAAAAGTGCGCAGTAATCAACACTAATTCGAACACTGCAAATAATTTTGCCGACACACTAAGAAGAAACAAGGGCGGCTTGTTGCGAACGTGCGGAGGAACTAAGCCTCTGTACTTCAGTGTTGTTAAATTTAACAGCCAATCACACCAAGACGTCAGTGGGAAGTCTTGTCCGTTGTAGACATTTTGTTGAACTTTCTGTAAGCCGGCAAGTGAGGTGTCCTGCAAATTTCGTGAAACGGCGCAAACAACCCTTCGTTCAGACGAACCTGCCACACCTGCTGGATGATAAAATGGACGTGGAGCAGACAGTCCTTATAAGCACGTGTCCACTGAATATTTCAACAGGTGGGTGATAATCCCGGTGAATTGGCAGATCAAAAGTGTATTACCAGGTTCGTCGGAGAATTCAGTACTGGCTGGTCCTCACCTACCATCTATTGGTCCATCGCATCAGCAGACGTTCATATGAATAGCTCCACCAGCACTTCTGGGGTCTCCCAGCGGACAAGTCTTGAGGGATTGTGTTTTAGATTTGTGGTTTGCTCCATCTTGAACTAAATTCAACAATTGACATAACGCTAACGATGAAAACCAGCTTTTTCGGTTTGTATCACGCTTTCGATTTCTTTCATGATGCATCTGTGGGCTTGCCAACCGCTTATGTTTATCATAGGCAAGCAATTGCTGAAGGTACAGAGTTTTTCAGAAAATCGCACCTTGACTTATTGTTATCCAAGTTTCATTTGGGAGGCAGAAACCATTCAGCAGACCGTCAACAAATCCCAGTTATCAAGGTGTGTATAAAGAGAGAAGTGCCTGAAGCGACTTTCTAGGTATAAACAAAGAATGTCATCCGCGTTACCATTCAGCCCAATGAGTAAACCATCAACCTTAGGCTGAGCAATACAGAAACGATTCCATAACGCCGTGTTTTCACTTAGTTGTGCATGCAGGTAATAACTACTGCTCTGCAAATAACTTTTAGTCAGGAGAGACATCAAGTTAGCAGTATCAGCACTTTCGGCGCTGTGATCACAACCAACTAGAATAAAGCTTTGAAATACCATGGTTGAGACGCGGAATGACCGACCCCGACAGGTATTAAAAGTCATCCTGGCAGCTGCTTGATCTTATTTCGGACTAGAGAGCAACGGCCTTTATTGGTACCACGAGGCCTACTGCGAAAGCACTGGCTATGTAACCGTTGGGGTAACATGGGCTTAAAATGCCAGCCGACACGTTTCACTGGTGGTAGCCACAGGCTTGGCACGAATCAGTCGACTTGCTTTCTAAAATTTAGATGGTTGTCACTAAATTTAGCATTTATTGCTGGTAGTTTATTACACTGCCGACAATAAGCTGTATGATTGTGCTCTAGAGGTGAGTACCTGGGTTGCTTGTTATTGATACTGCGTCGAAGCTAGCTCCGGGTTTGAGCTGCGTCAAAGTACATCATTTCTGTATTTCTAGAACCACCACAATAACGGGCGCACAGGCATAGGTTGAATGGGCAACGGGGCTTCGATTAAAGAAATAATAATAATATTCATTTCGAATAATTGTTCCCAACGTCAAACGTTGGGATCGTAAGGCTTTTAATAGTTGAACGTCGAGCTTAAACCGTAGCACTTATCGGAACTTCCGTTGAGAACCATCTCGGATGACATTACTTCCTCCGATCGTCGTCATCAGTATCAGTAGACCTTTCCACTTGTCGATGAACGCGAGCCAGTCAAGAACTAGTATGTACCTAGAAAATTAACTGGTCAAGCTATCGGAGAAGTTTCAATCGTCCGAGACATTTTGAAGACTTTCCTGGCATAGTTGGCGGTCTCTCTCACCACCAACTCAATTGCTGGTCGTAAACTACTTTCACATTATTTCCGTTATCCCCAACCGGTTGCCTCGTTTCACTTAAACTTACAACGTTCCAAGTAATGTAATCCACTAAGAATTGCATTCACCATGTTAGCTGATGACAGCGTCCAAAATAATCATTCCTCACGTCGACGATGAGAATAGCATTGTGTCGTTCGAGATGAGACCAGCTTTGTCGAGACTCACAAGAAGAATCATGAGTGTTACATTGGCAGCAATTGGTGCAGCTGACCTAACCTGAGTAAAATGTGAGTGACAACGAGAGAAAGCTATCAGCTGCGGATAATGCATTAGCAAGCTTATGCCTCGGATATAAATAACCGAACTCGCGTGACCATATAAAATGGTACAGAGTAACAGCACTTCCACCAAAAATTTTAGTTTTGTTTAAGTAAGTGAGACGTCGGATAGCGTGCAGTACGTGGGTAATTTCGTTCATGGGTCAGACTGGAAACACAGCCACTCCGTGTCCTCCATAATATGTAGTTGCTAGTACCCCAATATCTCGGCAAGTTCATGGTGGTACCTCTCATTCCACTTGAGCAACTGGGCGGCAAATCAGTGATCGTCCTGTCTTACGGGACGCTCGTATATCCGAAAATATATCTCCTACGGTCTGGGAAAAGCTCAACTCCATAAAACCCTCCGGGCTTCATAGTCAGACCAGATTCATTATGTAAGCATACAGCCATTTCAGGCAGCCTGACTACGTTTGCTTTAGGAAGTCCATCAAAAACGAAGCTTTCCTTGTGGAGTGCGGAATGCGATTGTTTTCCATATATATGCCTGCCAACTACCGACCCGTAAGCTGGACCTGCATCGTGAGGGAACCTCTCGGCAGGCTGGTAAGTATTTTGGACTCTCAATTGGTAAAAATTGAGCTCTCCAACCAGGTTTGCCACGGTTATAGACGTGAAAAGTTCTGTCTAACGGAGTTCTTCTTACTGCAAGAGGAAAATAAGCAAACGCGGTGGTATGTAGTTTTCATCAACCTCAGAAAGGTCTTCGATCACCTATATTCTTAGAGGCTGCGTGTGAAGTTACACTTGTTTAGGTTGGATGTGGAGAACTTACGACGTGAATTTGTTTCATCGCATTGCTGGAAGCAGCCATCGTATGCTCCATTATCCCTCCGACATGCTCACAGGAAGAGCTGCCACAAGTTTTTGTTTGGGACTCTCTCTGGTTCTTGCTCAGAGTCAGCGAGCTTTCTGGCTTCCCGGAAATACTCACACCAATGTTTACAGAATATTCCAGAACGTGGCAGATTGGGAACAATTCAGAAAAGCCAGATGCATTGCAGGGTGCACAGAGTCAGCTTCGGATTTTGGCAGCAGAGCAACTGTCATCAAAACTCATGAAAAATACACATCACTAAACCACTTTTTGGTGGGTGATGCGACATTGCCGCATGCGCCAAGTGGAATAAGGCTTTCTGTTGGAGGTAGATGGGCGGACAGGTTTCATCAGGCCCGGCAATTTTATAGCCGGTAATCAGGGCACCAGGTTGGCAGGAATGGCTCCCATCCAGCTTTCTGCATGTTGAAGCGCACTTTTTCCTGCAAGCTCCTTGTTGCATCTGAGAAATCCACCAAGACATTGCAGTGAAGTGAGCACCCACGTCTTATGTGACAACCTAGCATCACGGCGGGCAATGAATGTGAGCACCTGAAAAGTGCACGGTTTATC
Source organism: Paragonimus westermani (assembly GCA_008508345.1). Classification (NCBI taxonomy): domain Eukaryota; kingdom Metazoa; phylum Platyhelminthes; class Trematoda; order Plagiorchiida; family Troglotrematidae; genus Paragonimus; species Paragonimus westermani. The sequence goes on along the minus strand of QNGE01000153.1, from coordinate 352,279 downwards.
GTAAAGACAGCTTTGTTGGCCATGTTGCATTCGCTGCCCTTTCCACGACTACGTGATGAGCTGATCCGCGCTTGTGGCATACTGACATGCCAAAGTGGATCTAACCTCCCCGGTATGTTTCTGCTGACATGGCTGCAGGCTGTCGTTGGAAACTCTACAAGATTGAACAGCCTTCGGTTCAACTAAATGCAGAATGAATTATTCCGATCTTGGTATGTCGTTGACCACTGAATTCTTCTCCCAAATGAATAAACGCTTGTGGAATTGGTAGGATATTTCTCAGGCTAGGTTGGCGCTGTCAAGTCGGAAATTGCCTTTTTCGTTTTTCTGACAACCCGAGTCTCTCTATTTGTCATGCAGGAATTGCCTACCACTACGCCTCACTGTCCCTATCTGTCCTCAAAAACCGCTGAAGACCTCTAAATCACTGAGCCACAGGCAAATCAGGTGGCTGAAATACGGTGTTTCTAATCGCCACAATACTATTTCTACTGCTACTGAGTCCAGTCAGTTCTCGTGAACTTTCCTCACATAAAATTGGCGAAAAGATCAGACTCTTCTCAGATATTCTGAGCACGCGATCACGCATTGCAACGCTTCGACTATAAGTGATTTCATCGTGCGTAGAGTACATGACTTCTTACGCAGGCATATAAATTTCCCATTCCAGGAGAACTGGACTGTAATCAGCCAATTTGCAATTTACGTAGGTCTTCACGTCAATACTACCGACGCCGCTACCCTGAGACAAGTGACAGACAGCTTGTCCACTGGCACAAAAGCCTGTTTTCAACCACCTGACAGTATTGCCTCCGAGTCAGCGAACACTGTGAAGTCACGTGCATCTGATGTAACATGCAGGCTTGCTTCTGTTGCAGAAGGGATCCGGAGGCTTTCACAGGTGCACTTAGTTACACCGTCACGAGGCCGAATATTGTGGATTGTGGAGGCAGTTATCCTTCAGGATCTTTTCGGACGCCTTAACAGTCCACTCATACTTAAACAGAAACACGATCGGAGGCCTTTGAACGCCGCTTGCTTCAAATAGAAGTTTGCCCGCACAATCCGCTCTCCAACACCTAGATGAGAAGAAAAGTTGGTTACAACTAAGCCGTTAAACCTTAGTCTACTCGAGTGGTACATTAGGACCAGCATTGACAGAACTGATAAGTTTGACTGCCCACAGACCTTGGATTCACTCCGGTGCCTGCTTACATCTTGACGTTCCCTTGGCAGAACTTCAAGAGTAAAAGCAACTGAAAATTGAATACCCTTCTGCTGATCGATCAAGGAACATCATTGTCTGCGATCTCCTCGATTTATGATGTGTCTGAACAGCTATATTCGACAGAAATTACTTGTTGGCTGTGCGGGTAGATAGCTCCACAGTTCAACGCAACGTTTCAATATCTCGACCTCAATTCTTCAAGCGGGATGTATGCCGGTGGCTTTAGACAGCTAGTAACTCATCGGTATATAGCAGTGTACGTTAGGAAGCACGAGTATCTGCGTTTATTTGTCCCAAGAGAACCATCATTTCGTGAACGAATGTCCAGAGAGAAGTGTGTGGAACTGAGGACGGATTTCTCAAGCAAAGTAGTGTTTTGTGGTTTCATCAATTGATTTCGGTTCTCCAGAACTTTGCGTTACCTGGAAAAAAAGTGGGTATAAAGTGATTCTGATAGAGTTTATGGTTAATCAGCCGTCTGCCAGCCAAACTGAAAATCCTGTTTATCCGTGTCAGATCCCGCAAACTGTTTCATTGCAAGCTCACTCGAATTAGTAAACACTGATCCTGAGCATTCTTCAACAAGTGGAATGGAGTAAAAATCTGTTATTCACTATCGCGGTTATCCAGCTTGCCTCCCCGCGTCCCATCCAGGGCCGGAGCTGAACTTCAAACGCAAGTTTCCGTTTGTGCTGCTGAAAATTCCAGATAAAGTGGCGCTGCAGCGAGTTACGACACCACGCAATTCCACCTAGCTCAGCGAACGTGCATTGCCTGCAACATGGAAGTCCGCCTGATGCTCCATAACAATGATCAACTCAGGCAATTCTGCTTTCCGACATTCTTCACGATGAGATATTCTTAAGTACGATAGGGGACCAACTTGCCTGAACCCAGCTCCCTGCCTGGCTGATAAGAAAGCCTTGAGGATTCAACGGCTTCAATGTCTAACAGAGCGCGCTTGTGAATTCATAAGATTTCACATCGGCCAAGCTTCATCCGGGCTGGATTACGTCCCTAATGATGGGGACTAGATTGTCGGCGACCTCAAAATGACACTGGCACTTATATCACGCCAACATTTAAATCCAGCAATCTGCTGTCTTGTCCTATGAGCACCTATGTAAAAAAACTTCAGATAAACGAATGCAAAGCGTCACATATGGAATCTCTAGCTTTTGACTCGGAAAAACCCACCTCGTTTTGCTGATAATCTGTGCATACTGATTGCTGATGCCCCCAAAATAGCCGCTGAGGTTGGCAAGCACCTATCTACGGTTAAATCCTGGAAAGCTCCTGTCAGCTTTTTCACCTCATGACCAAAGTGATTTACAGCAAAGGAAGGAGTTGGGCAAAGTTTAAGATATTTGTGATGATTGATGGGGGGTTTTGATTTTACTATAAACTATACATCAGCCATAATCGATCGCGAATGTCGCGTGCTCAAAGGATTTCCAGTCGGCACCCCTCGAAAAGAAGCCCTATAATGGGGTTTTGCTCTTCCCAGAGCTAGTTATTGATGTGTATTCTTGCCACGGCTGGGACTTGAGCTACGGCCACGATTTCATGAGAAAAACGTGTTGACGAATGTGTCAATGATCCCACGCTAAGCTTAGTTACATCATCACATGTGAATTTGCAGCCACATTCACTTATGAGTGATGTTGTGATTGTCAGACTATTTCCAAAATAGGCCGTTGCTGTCCTGTTGACTCCAGTTGATATTCTCTTGAAATGCATCAATAACTAGCTCTAACTGCAACGGAACTGCACTTTAGTACTTCTTTCTGAAAAAGACCGACTGGAACCTCTGTGAAAATGTGACGGCTGCGACCAACTGTGAGTCACTTCCAATTATAGAATATTTATAGGATGGAATCGGATCAAGATTTCAAAACTTCAGGTCGAAACCCGTGCGTCGCCTTCATTTGAGAAGAGCGCTTCCACTATCAGCAACGGCTTACCCCTCGATTTGTCTCCCGTCCGACAACTCTTCTGTATTTTGTGGCTTGAGTCGCGGGTCGAAACGAGTGCTCTTTAGCTGGCGTGTCTGTCAAAACTTATCGGCAACAACGTTGAATCCAACAATGTACGACGGCATTCTTATATTGTCCGTTATAGCTCCAGCACGGTGCTAGCTGTCATTTTTCTTGATAGCATATGCACGGTAGACACGTTTCCGCTGGCTTTAATAGCCAGAATATGCAACCTCAACGGTAGCCCTCTCAGATGGAATGAAATTTCTCCTGTTATTTGTCTTCAGGGTGCCAAGTAACTTGCTAGCCCTGCAAGCATGTTGCTTACTAGTTCATTTAAACAGGATTCGATCCCCACGAGCTGAAAGCTCCTATGTCCGAAAGTGGTTCGTGCAATTTGTCCGCCAATTACAGACCGACAGTTGTTCTGACCGGCGCATCAAAAGTGTTGGAAGCTCCTTCGCGTGATGCACTAGCTAGATACACATCCAACATTTACTTTCTTTCTAATGAGCAATATGGCTTTCATCTACAGTACCGGTGGCAACTACTCCAATGTTGGCCACTTATCAAGAGACGTGGTCAGCCGACCGAAGCAATCGAGTGAATGTCGCACACTCAAGTTTTGACGGGGTGGTAAATAACACTATAAATCGAAGTAAATCACGCTGTATTGCAGGATTAATTACGGCCTTGGCGTTTTTAGTCACTTGCCTCGGTGGCTGATTATCTACCCCATTAAATGCCGTCACCGCCCATCTTCACCTCTGTTTTCAGAGCAGACCAGTCCTCTAAAGCGACGTGTTCTGCATCCTAACGAAAAGGCGATTACTGTCAAGCTACGCTGGATTGGTGGCCATCGAAAAGGTTGCATTCGAATTGTGCATTCTGCCACTGTAAACAGCTATGATTCTTGAGTTTTTAGAACCTCTAGAAGGAAAGTACGCTACAGGATGTGTTGGTGACCTGAAGCCAACCTCAGTCTGTCTAGCAAACGAGGTATAAAATTCTTCCTAAAAAACTTGCCCACACTGCGCATAGTGCCGGTGGGATCTTTGCCTGCCGTCTGCTAGCTGCATGTTATCCTGTCTGCTCGATTGCTTTCATGTCGACTCATGCAAGCCAATGGTGTTACACAACTCCGGCTTGTTTGCACGTTCATCGGTCGAACACGTAATCACCCTGACTGCTTTCCCGTATCGACTTTCTTTAGCACTGGCTGAAGCCCGTTATAATTGTCGTACAATATAGGTTACGGCACCCCAATTATTCTTACTTTTACTGTGCTTCTGGAATTTTTTCGCATACCTGAAAAGCAGTAACTTGGCGAATATACATGCTAAAATGTGTCTGCATTACAAGAACGTGCTCGAATACAAAAATACCACTAAGGGTTTTGAACCACTGTAGGTAGACGGCTTTCTGCAATAAGGGCGGAAGCTATCCACCCATTATCATCTGTAATAAACAAAGCGTCTGACAGCACCATTCCTCCGAGCACTGGCGATCTTGCTCTGCCGACTAAGAAAGATTTTCGAAGTTCTCACGTGAGAGGGAGATGTTTAGATATCAAGACTCTACCCTTGTGGATCAAAGGCAAAAGTTGGGAAGATTGCCATCACGTATTTGGCGCACTCGAGAAGTGTGGGCGCTACCTGCGCGGCGATCTACCGTCATATGAGCTACGAAAAAGCCGGTACACTCGGCATTTCCTCTTCCATCTGAGTCATTGAGTCTTTGTCAGCTACTTCTTTATGCCACTATCGACATCATTGGAATCCGATGGAAATTCTTCGCGTGGATCCTGGAAAAGATATCCATGTAATCAGTCTGAAAGTTGAATGTTGCGGCAACGACATGTGTTACTTGGTGTTTGGGGGCGACAGAATACAGTGTGGTGTGTACGTGGAGTGTGTCCATCGCCAGTGTAGCAAACTCTCCGAACAAGCTGACAAACTGCACGTTCTCCATAAGAAGATGCCGTGGATCTGTGAGTCATGTTTATTAATCTCCAAGATTGTACCTTTGTCGTGATCACCGCAGGAAGCGTATCGCCTGTTGGTCCCGGCGAGGTGGATGGCGACACACAAAGAGCGAGGGATAACGAAAGGATTGATACTAATACGGAACTTCTCAACAAGGTGAAAGCCGTGATAGAAGAAGATAGAGAAGGCGGCTGCAGACCACAGTCCGTTGCCAGTTTCCTTCACCGAATTGAAAGATAAAACTGCCCTCAGGATTCAAGCCTGATCAAATGTTCCTGCTATTTCCAAGACGATTTGCAGCGAAACGGCTGTAGTAAAGGAGAATGAAGGAAATAAGCGGGGTGGGATGCAGAAAATAAGATAGTGAGCAACATGAAAGAACCTGAGAAACTATAGGGGCTAGTCAAGAGTATTTGTTTGAGAATGGGAGCCCAGGAACATAGAGTTGCGGAGGCCCATAACCAATGACAGTTTTGCGTTGAGGTTGTGCTGAGCTGTGAAAATAAGAGGGAATTAACTCTTGGTAGGAACAGAAATGTCGTCAACAGATGTATACGTGAACCCATTGTGATTAAGTTGAAGCCGGGAAAAGAGCGACAGGATTCCACCCGAAGAATATCCTGTGTGAGGTAAACATTCCGGAACGTGTGGCTGCTAAACGAGTGATGAGTTTGGTCAAGTGGCATGCAAATACATACAGTCCTAAGCCCATACTGGCTGAGGTCGCTAACCATAAGCACTGGAACAGGTTCTTAGCGGTAGCAGGGAAGGCGTGCACAGCTACTCCAGTTCGAGTTGCGGTGACACAACACGACTCGGCTGGTCGCAAGAACGCGGGTCTTTCCAGTGGTATTAAAATATTACTTGTGACGCGAGTGTGCACTAAAGATCTGGGGCCTCGGGTACGACTGACATACCTACCAGTGTGGCGAAATGATGGGTAGACAAGCAGAAGATTTAGTGTTTTTACAAAAGGAAGTATGGACCGTCCAGCCTAAAGCCAGTAAAGAGTGGAGGACCTCCTGCGGAAAACGGAGAGGGTGGTCAGATATTGCGGCTGGTCCACGGACCACTCTTCAATTCACTAAGTTTGAAACAAGGGGTGGTTACGGGATTTTCCTAAGGGTCTTATATACCGGTGTTGTTAGCCTGGGGAATAAATGTGATGGGTTCTCATGGGAAGTGGTAGGTGGGGATGTCCTTGCGGTTATTGAGACTTGGTTACGGAGGAATATTCCGTCTATAATATTTGCCCTGGCGGGTATTCGATCCATAAGGTAGATGAGCAAGATTGTAGAATCAGTAGGGTGTGTGCTGTTGTTGATAGTACAGCATTATAACCAGCGCCAAGGGGGGTTGAATGTAGAAATTATTTGATTATTGAGATGTTCCACAGCAGACGGCAGAACAACCCTGCTGCTTCTGCGCTTATAGAGGAGCCTGCTTTCTATGACAGGATGATGAGCAATTCTTTGTTGTTATCAGCTGCAAGCAAGCATGTCATGGTGACTGTTTATTGTGAGAGGTTCCCTTGCTCCAAAGGCGGGGTGGAGATTGACGAACGTTGTCAGCGTTACGTTTGATGAGGCAATGTTAGACATCCTACAGAGGACAGAATCAATTAAGCACGTCAACGAGGTCAGCAAACCGGGGGATGAACAAACTCATACGGTTTCAGACCTTGTTGTAACAAAAACTCCGACGTCGTTTTCGATTCAAAGATGGGAACACATCTTGGTGAGAGTGATCATGGAGTCACATGTCTGTAGTAAAGTTGCGTGTACGCCAAAATCCTGTCAAATGTCGTGGACCCCTCAGAGGCACGAATATCGGACAATGAAGGCTGGATGCGAAAGTCTGAGCTGAGAAGATAGCCAAGGTACAAAGAATGTCACCATAGACTGGGCCCAAACTGAAGATAATCTTGTGTAACTAACACACACGCATGTACCATTAAGACGTAGTCGGCATTAAGGCGGACCTCTTCGGTGGGAACTTGCGTTGAAGAATCGCAGAGGAGTCAAAGAAAAACGTGAGCTATATACAAACATTCTGGAGAGCGCACCAGGTTTTGCCAGCAAAGGAGGCTGAAATGAGAGTTTTTGAAGTAAACAATGAATGCGAGAGGTCTGAAGTGAATTTGGCGACGAGACATCATAAGAATCCCGGAGGTTTCTCTACCTACTTTTAGGCTGGAAGGATCATTAGGAGAGGACTGAGTAGCATTGTGGATATTGAAGGCGATATCATCGAATTGCCGCAACGAATAGCGGAGGTTTTCTGCCGGTCTACCCAGAATGTACACATTCTGAACACTGAAATGACTAAAATCAGACTCAGCAAAGGGACTGCGAGTAAGCCGGTGATGAAAGAAGCCGAAGTGGAGAAGGTAGAGTACATGGAATGTTTGGTTGAGCTGTATAAGATTGTATCAATTCGAGCATACTGGGAACTCTCAGTAGTGTCTTGCAGGAGCCTCCCACCCTGTTGTTTAATCCCATCTACAAAAAGGCCATCATTCCAGATGACTGGAAGAAGGCAGGGGTCGGGCCAATCCATAAATGTGTAAGAAACACGAAGCGGGAAATTACTGACCAGTAGGCCTCGCATCACTTGTCCCGGAACTGTTGGAAAGAATTATTACTAACAGAATTGTGATGCGCCTCACTGAGAATAGAATTCTCTTCGCAGACTAGCATGGACTCGCGAAGCATAGGTCTTGTCTCACCAACCTGACTTGCTTCCTCGATGAGAAAACTGAGAGATTGGAAAGGGAGGGAGAAAGTTGGGGGTTGTTACTTGGACTTCAGGAAGACATTTGGTTCAGTTAGCCACCGATCGCTGATTCTCGAACTAGAGACCTTCGGTCTTTCTTTCAGGCTGTTAGGGTGGATACAAGACTTCTTGAGTCGCACCTTCCGCATAGACGTAGCGGGCGAAAGATCCACAGAAGGTGCGGTGGTTAGTGGGGTTACCTCAGGGGTCAGTGCTTGGAGCACTACCGCGTTTAGTGTTCAAGAACGAACCCTTTGAAAACCTGAAGTGTCCCTGGTATATCTTTGCTATTGATGTGAAGATTATAGGAAATTCTGACTGCACACGCAGAGAGGAGGACATAAGCGCTGTTTAGAGGTGGTCAAGTGAATGGCAGCTCTCCTTGATTGTTGACAAACGTGCTCGGCGGCTTGTTGCAGAACAGACGGGACCGTTCATGTTTTTTGACGGAAAAGAGAAAGAGGAGGTTAAGGAGGGTAGACACTGCCAATGACCTGAGGGTACTTGTAGAACGGAACTTCAAAGTTTCCAAACAATGCTCAGAGTCTATCCAAAAAGGAAACGGCTCACTGTGTGTGTTAAGGAAAACGTCCGCGTCAATAAAACCGGAGATGTTATCCCTTTGTGAAGCGTGAGATTCCAAATCTGGTATACCGTGTGCAGGTCTAGAGCCCGAATATGGTAAAAGACATGAAGGTACTTGAGAAGGTTCAGAGGAGTTTTAAGAAGCTGCTGGAGAGGATGCAGGAAAGCTCACATGAGGACACACTAAGAAAACTTGGTCTGTCTTCTCTTGCGCGAAGGACGGTTAGATGGAACCTGGTAGAAACTTCAAGATTCTCAAAGGAATAACCGGAATTGAGGTGAAATCTCTGTTCGGTCTGCATACAAATCCACACCTCCGAAGCCACAGTCCAAGTTGGGGAAGAAGAGAGGCGTCACATCAATTAATGTTAACTCCTCCACATATAAAAGTCACAAACTGTCGCTATATGCTATCACGTAGTGGATTACTCTCTGATATTGGCACAGTTCAAAAGAGGGCTTGATGATTGTTGGCCATCCTTCTTCACGGACCAGCTATAAGTTTTTTTGGTGAGTATTCCTAGTACTTTTCTTCCCGTAGATTTAAGCTGAACCAATTTCTCAAACCTCTTTGTCATTGTTGCTACCTCTTCTTCAGTCTTATCCATTGCTGTTGTTTTTAGAACTTTAATCTCAGTATCTAAAAATATAGGCTTCAAGGAACCGAAACCATGTTGGTCTTACACTTATTGCTTGGTTCACTTCATTTTAATGGAAAGATAAACCGTGTATATCGGTGGCGGCTCTGAACATGGTGTGTCCTGATAGCATTAATAGCTTGAACCTCTCAGCTTTTAAATAATGGCCTTCACGATTACCCATACAAGCGAGCAATTCTCTTCTCCTGCCGCTGCAGCACTGGGAACCCTTAGAAGTTCACCGGTGCAAGAAACTGGGAATGGGTTGAAGGACCGCGCCACTGGAATTTGAAGATGAGTTGCTCCCTCTTTTTTTCTGCCATATAAATCAGGTTGCCTGAGCCAGATAAACATCTTGCTGATAATATGCCCCGTGTCATTTATCCATGCCTCAACAAACAGTGTGGCAGAAAGTTGGTGGTCGGTATTCAATTTGGCACGATAGATGGTGTTGCCAGTTATAAGCATACACAATTACTGAGCCATATAAACTGCACGGTAGATATGCTGACCTGTGCTGGGTCTGTCTAGAATGCAAAGCCAGAGGAAGAAAATTGCTTGCTCTTTCAAAGTGATCGGAATCTGTAATAGGTGGTTCACACATATTGACTTCGGGCACCTTTTCCCTAAGCCACATCATCACTCATTCTTGGAATACTGTTGCTGCTGCATAAACCAGAGTTAATTATCACGGAAACCCAAGGAAATTTGAGCGCATTCCGACAGTCCTCTGCAAGCAGTCCGTAAGCCCCACATCTTGAAGTAGCCTTCTTCCGCACTCAACACCACTTAGATAAACAACATTACCCCCATAAGACTAACACCTCGGTTTCACAAAAATTCCAAAACGACAATGAATGTGCTCAGGGAACACGAAAGCCAGCCACTAGCACAGTTTTGAGACCTGAGAAACCAACAGCGCCAACGCCAAGGGGACAAACGAAGGGACGTAGCAGGACGCCAGTAAATTACCGTGTGCACCATAGTCCCAGTGGCCCGACAAACTTCGATGTGGTTCTCGCACGGATTGCGCAACACGAGGTCCATCTACTTAATGTCACCATCATTTTACATAATCAGAATAATACAGTTAGACAGTCACAAAATCCCTATGAGGCCACCATGGAGAGGGACAGGAACATAGGTATTCAAGCCTCTGAACCGGTCACACCGGATCCTAAACATAGGAGGTCTTCAGAAAGGGCTAATTGTAGGTGTTTTGCGGAACGCTGAACTACCCGCAGCGACACAATGGCGCAGAACGCACAGACTCGGTAGGTGGATCACATCTAACACGCAAACGAACAGCCACAGACCACTCCTAGTTGAATTTCGAGACCGTAACATTCGGGATCTGGTACTATCCAAAGCTGACACAATAGCTTAGAGGATGCCACGCATGAAAGTAAGAGAAGACATAGCCATGAATGGCAAATCTGGCCCATATGTGGTGATGTCAGCTGCACCAAGAATCGTAAGTGAGCGACTTGGCTTAAACTTGGATCAGGAAGCAAAACGCAGCGCCAAGAGAACAAGGCGACGATGCTTCAGCCTTGGAAGGCCAAACACCAAAGGGAAAAATGGTTTACATCGAGCTGGTTCTTATTCTTATATCCGGATCTAGCCCTCGGAAGAAACCCCCGAGAGATTAGATACGACCAACTGGCGGAGTCGTCACAAGGCCCGATCGTTGGAGGTAAAATGCATGCTAGAGAATGTATGCAGCCAACTGAACAAGAGTAACGAGCTGCAAAACAGTGATCCAAAACAGTGCTCCCTCACAGAAACCTGCCTCAAAGTAGAAACAGATCTGAGGATTGGGCGCGTGGGTTCCGATGGTATCGCAAGGACCGTAGCAATGCATTCGGGGGCGGCTGCCCGCTGTTGATCACACGTTGTATAAGGTGAACTATAACTGCAATTACGTGGGTGTTCAGAACGCTTTCAGCCTGCTCCACGTCAATCATCCACTGATGGTCTTCGGGGTGTACCGCAGTCCGGGTGCAACACCAGAGGGGGACGAAGCATCACTGGAGTCATTTCAGTCGATAACATCCGGGTTCTTACAGCTATGAACGTCCCTCAGTAACAGGTCAGAGAGAGAGGTCGGAAGCCATGGGTTTGTTTCAGGGTCAGGAGAGCTTTTCAACCTATGTACATGGCCTGAAAGGCATATATGCAACATCGGGGTTTAAAATCTTCATGGTTGACAAAAAGGTTTGGAATGAAAAAATCAAGTCAACAAGAAATGTTCCTCTAGTCTGTGAGCTCAACCTAACGCGAGATATTAAACGGAACCCCGAAAGGTTTTATGGTTATGCTTAGTCTAGGTCCTGTCGAACAAATGGTATTGTGACCACACTCTTCTCTAATGGGGAGATCCTATCGACTGACAAGGGCACAGCGGACGCGTTTATGGTAGGTTTCAAAGTGTTTATCGCCCAGACAACGAGGAACCGGAGCCTCCGCCTAATGCTGTTAGCATGCCCATGATAGATGAGGTCATTACGCCCCACGAAGTTGAGCAAGCAATATCCAATCTAAACAGCGCAAGGTTCACAGAGCCTGCCCACATCCATCCGGCAGTCCTAAAATTTCCGGCCAAGTTGTTGGCGTCACCATTTGCCCGACTGTTCATTCTTACATTAGGAAGGATATAGGTGAGAGACTGGGAAGAAGCCGTTGTAATTCCCATCTTCAAAGATGGCAGCAGATTAGAAGTTGGAAATTACAGACCAGTAAGCCTGACTAGTGTTGTCATCAGAACTTTCGAACGAATATTACGAGAAAGGACCCGTAAGTTTCTCTGTGAAAAGAAATTCTTCAGAGCTCCTCAACATGGCTTCCTAAGAGGGAGATCTTGTCTTACAAATTTGCTGACGTTCATAGACACTATCACGGAGAAACTGGAAAAAGGAGAAGTAGTCGTGGTGTGCTATCCGGGCTTTCAGAAACGTTTCGATTTTGTCAACCACAGACTTCTATGTTGAAAACTCCAAGAAGCTGGAGTCTGTGCTGGAATTTGCAGGTGGATGCAAGCGTTTCTAGTTGAAAGGTCGTGTAGAGTGAGAGTAAGAGGAGTACTCTCATACAAAGGTTCTCCGCTAAGTGGCGGTTCTCGGGGATCAAGCCTCGTCCCTCTGATTTTCCTGGTATACATAAACAACCTGACCAACGGCTTAGTCTGCTCATGTAATCTGTATGCAGACGATATAAAGCTGGTCGGGAGTTCGTCGGAATTGACTGCTCTCCAAGGGGACATTCTGGAGATTTTCGAATGGACATAAAAGTGAAATTTACCGCTGAACCTCCTCAAAAGTCATATCCTCGCCAAAGCTCTCCAGTCAGTTAATGAATGCACATGGGCAGACAGTTGAACTAACGACTAAGCAGCAAACAAGGGACTTGGGTGTCCAAGTCATTAATACGTTTACTGCACCTGTTCAGTGTACCGCATCCGTGACAAAGGTGTGGTCGGCGTTATATCGACTGAAATCAGAAAACGCTTACCCTCGACCAGCGGTGTGAATTCCCCTGTACTCGGCTATGGTTCTTCCCTACTTGAACTATCGTGTCCAATCTTGCTCACCATATCTCCGAAAAGGCATAGCCGACCTCGAAAGAGTACAAAGCCCGCCACACATATGGATTGGGTATGAAGGGTCTAAGCTACCAAGACCGACTAACTTCCCTGAACTTATTTTAGCACGGACGCAGGCGGGTAAAAGGAGACCTTAGTGGAATGTACAAGACTACCCACCATACTGGAACAAGCATCATGACAGGTTTGTTCGAGAGGCATCAGGACAGACACTTGAGCGGTCATTGGTTCACAGTTAAGAAAATAATATCACGATGGGCTGTCCGATATGACGTTTCACTAACCAGGTGATCAACTCGTGAAACAAGTTATCTGCAAAGAACGTTGAGGCCGCGAGCGCAGATATATTCAAAAGAAAGTCGGACAAATGTTGAAATAACCTTTTCTCTACTCTGTACCGAACGAAGTATGATCGGTTTCTGCTGTTTGGAGCAGCTAGGTTTTGATACTCCTCTTCTTCCGTCCCTATCACTGGACCACCACTGAACAGATCAACAGAAAACGCAGTCTGGTCAATCTCCGGACAACACCAGTCAGGCATCAGGAGGCCAAAAGGCTCAGGCCTTCACGAAGTCCTGGATTTGAAATGTGCTCGTGCCGCTTTGGAAAGTCAAGCGCCTGTGGATACGCAAGAATCCGAGAGAGCAGATCTCAAAGGTGCTCTAGACCCCCAATCATCTCACCAAAATATCCGTTAAAAAATATTTTATTCCTAAGCTTTACAGCCCAGTGAGTCTGCCGAGATACCCCTGCATCCAAAATGGCCCAAACCTGTTTTATTCCGGCGGCTCTTTCCTCGGCTGCATCGGGGCCATTTCGTCCAATATTCTCTTCTTATCTACAACCCCATCCAAATTTTCGAGGGTGCAAAACTGCAAATCACCCTCCAGAAGCTCTGGAAGCAAGAGCGGTCCGGAGGTCATCAACCTTGAGCCAACAGAAGCGGACACTCACTCATGCCCAGGCTGTGATGAAACGGCTACCACATCCCAAGAGGGCTCACGGAATTACGCCGCCCGTTATGCACTCTCCCTCACTACTGAGGTTACTTTCCCATGCTCTCCCTCGTGCACTTCTGTCTCTTTTTGCACCCAGTCATATGAGGAAGTAGCTTCAAAGTTCCTGTACACCAACTGTCTGAGTCTTCTGAACAAACCAACAGAAATCAGACAGCTGGTCCATGACACTAGCCCTCACATTCTTGCTGTAACAGAGACCTAGCTTTTCGCGGGTACCAGCGATAATGAACTGCATGTCCCTGGTTACTCCTTGTACCGTACGGAATCTCCCCGTGGATTCATAGGAGGCTGCGCCGTTTTCCTAAGCCAGTAACTCCCAGTGCCAGCTGTCGTAGGGGAATTCACCTTCCCAGAGAAATGCGACACGCTCTGGATCAAACTCCAACTTCGCAAACGTGACACGCTTCGTAACGGTCTTATGTACCGCCCGCCGTCATGCAGTGCATTCGACGACGAGGCCATCGTAGCTACCCCAGACAGACTCACGTCTACCCAGCGTTTCTCCCATCTTCTTATTATGGATGACTTCAACGCACCCAAACTCAACTCTGAAGCGGCTTCTCGTGAGGACTGTGGCTGCGGGTTCTCGAAACCCTTGGCAATGTTGATCCATGAGAAAGCTTGCACACAGCAAGTCGATCTACCCTTAAGGCGCCTTCCAGGACAGACGCCCTCTTTCCTCGATCTGGTCATTACGAACGAGGCTTACTTGGTAGATAGGGTGGTCATCAAACCACCGCTAGGGCATGGTGACCATATGCTACTAGCCTTTGACTTCATCTGTTGATGGCTTCAGAACGCCGTAACAAACACCTCATTCCAAAACTTCTAGAAAGCAGACTTTAACGCACTGAGGACGTTCTTAAGCACACTCAGCCCTACATCCGACTCAGTGAACTTGAACTACCTTTCCTTTAAAGCTGCCATTCACGATGCCGATGAGGCATTTGTTCCTCGAAAACTATGGAAGTTCACCTCTGGTGCACCGCTTTTGCGGAACATACGCTGCCTTATTGAAGTACGTTCTCGCCTATTTCTTAAGCAGTAGCTAATAGGTAGTCCAGGGGATCCGGAGGCCTTTCGCTCTGTACGAAACAAATGCAAGCGGAAATCCGGCAACACATCCAACAGGTACAGCCAAAAATCCTACAGGTAGCTCACGATAATAGGACTTTTCTTTTCAAGTATATACATCGCCTGAGGGAAACTAAGCCCTCAGCGCTTTCTCTGCAGCTTCCCGACAGGGAAACCTCCTCCAACCCCCAAGTGGTTGCCGAGATGTTCAGGGAATACTACTCATCAGTCTACAATGTGGATCTGCCAAACTGGCATCCAATTCTCCCGCAGAGGCACTTCCAACAACCCATCCTGACAGCTGACTTTTCTGTGTCTGACGTTCAGGACCTCTTGCTTAAGATCAATCCTTATAGTGCCATGGGACCAGACAAGATCCATCCCCGGATCCTCAAAGAAGCGGCCGTCAGTTTGGCGATGCCTCTCTTCGATCTGTTTAAACAGACACTTCGGACAGGCACTCTTCCGGAGGCATGGAAAGAGGCCAATGTCTCACCTATATTTAAAACAGGCGATCGTCATTCTCCTGCTAGTTATCGACCGATCAGCCTTACCAGCATCCCATGCAAGATAATGGAGCGACTGTTAAAACGCACTATCTTTAAGCATTTCTTCTCAAATAACCTCTTCTCTTCGACCCAGCATGGCTTTCTTCCTGAGCGGTCATGCATAACTAATATGTTAATCTTCATGGATAGCCTAACAGAGGCCAAAGACAATGGTCATATCTCGGACGCTATCTTCTTCGACTTTGCCAAAGCCTTCGACCGTGTCCCACACGGTCCTCTGCTGCACAAACTAGAAGCCTATGGGATCCAAGGAGAAGTTCTCCGCTGGATAACCTCCTTTCTTGGTAACAGGACTTTCAGAGTAAAAACCGGTTCAGGCCTTTCGTCCCCATCCCCAGTCTCTGTGGGGGTCCCTCAAGGATCGGTACTTGGTCCATTGTTGTTTCTTATTTACATCAATGATCTCCCCGATTTGATCTCTAGCAACGCTCTCCTTTATGCCGACGACTTAAAAATCTGGAACGCCTGTGACCCCAGTGCATTGCAGATTGACCTTGATCGTATTAAGTGCTGGTCAGAGGATTGGAGTCTCCCTCTAAACGACAGTAAGTGTGCGCACATGTCACTCGGAGGAGACTCTGGGAACCTATTCGTGATACATGGTGCACAAAGTGTAGTAGGTATCACGAAAGTAGACCTCAAAAAAGACCTAGGGATCTGGCTATCGTCTGGGTTGTCCTTCTCTTATCATCACCAGCTGGCCGCAAAAAGGGGTCTCATGACTCTCGGGATGATCAAACGAACCTTCCCCCGGATTGACAAGCGCGCCTTTCACACGCTTTACAGAGTCTACATAAGACCATTGCTCGAGTATGCCAATCAAGTCGTCTACACCGGTTTGAAGAAGGACATACTCGCCATTGAACGTGTCCAGCGAGTGGCCACCAAAATGGTCACTGGCTTGCGGCATCTATCCTACGAGTCTCGCCTTGAAATTCTCGATCTTTATCCACTTGAGTTTCGTAGACTCCGCGGCGACTTAATTCTTACACATTTTCTCTTTAGCACAGGACTTGTGCAACAATTCTTTACCCTAGTAAGTGATAACAGTCGAAGAGGCCACGACAAGAAGCTCTATAAGCTTCGACCTCGGACCTTCCTAAGACAACAGTTCTTCTCTTATAGGGTTATCAACTACTGGAACGACCTACCACTAGAGATTGTTAGCTGCTCTTCTAAAGACCGTCTCAAAGTGTTATTGGATTCCCACCTACTTAATAAACCGTTAAATTAATAATTTATCCTGTTTTGCTAGATTATTATTTTACTCTGTTCTTGGTACTTTCTGTAACCCCCAAGAGCGGTGCTACACCCCGTTTTCAATGACTGCCTTTCAGGTCAACAGAAAACCGCCGGACATCGAAACGAACAAACTGACTTGATCCGGGTAGACTGGGCTCTCAGCCTCGAACCCGTGTACGAATCGCTTCGTCCAGGGGAATGAACAAAGCATTTACGAACTAAACATTCCTCCTTGTTTTTGTTCAAACGAACCGTCGATGTGTGTAAGGTATTGCATGTTCAGCATACCTTCATCACTATTCATCATCTCAATGCAACTGTCTTCCTATATTCACTTAGAAAGTTTGCATATCTGTTGATACCACATTGACCTTGGCGGATCGGACAATTTAAATCCGTTATGTATTTTCGTTCAATATCTGCAACTAAAAAAGCCCTCTCTAAGGATGTCGACATATATATTGTAGCCAAATCACGTCGTTCTTGCAACGTTGAAAGGCTGATAAATGAATATGAAATTTCTAGTTCTATTTTGAGACACGCTTTGTCAGTTTGTGCTGATTGTATGTGTAAATGGTCAGTCATGTTACGTGAGTGATAATACAAACGGCACGAAATTAAGTAGTATTTATTCTTCCAAAACTTTTTAAAACGTGCGTTATAGGGCAAGAGACGAAACTGTCTTTAAATGCATTTGACACATTTACATTTATATAAATGTATATAAATGTATTTAAAGACAGTTTCGTCACTTGCCCTATAACGCACGCTTGAAAAGGTGTTGGAAAAATAAATCCTACTTAATTTTGTACCGTTTGTATAGGGATTCAGTTTAGGAGTGAATTAGGGCTATAGCCCTAAAAGTTTTTATACTTCGCATCGTTTAAAATACCCTTCAAGACAACAAGGCCTACATAACGCAAACACTGTCTACATTCCGTTGCTTCCCAATGCTTGAAGTGAAGAAGTCCGCGACATTTGCGGGAGAAATCACAAGTCCAGCTTGCTCGACAATTCAGCATTCTAGCATTGATTCGGCTAATCGCTCGAGAATTAATGCGAGCGTTCTGTGACACAGACCCCGAGGTCAAGTTGCTGATCAAACGACGCACCACACCTAAACATACAGAATGCATGTAGTCTATTGGGAAACAACGTATCATGTCCATGGGTAGGGAACAGAAAGGAGAGACGTTCGCTGGACGTGAGGCACGCAAAGTAGCATCGGTTCTTGTGGAAGCGTCATGTAGAGTAAACGCAACCTTGCGGTTGAAGTACAGTCCTCTATGGTTACATTTATCACAGCCATAATAAGCACCATGGCTGCGTATGCGTTTAACAAACGAACGACCCGGTGTATCACAGATAAGGACTTTAAGGTTTACGTTGATGATGATCCCCGCAAACGGTATACCTGCTGATAGCACACCACGCAGTTCATTAACAACGTCAAGAAGATAACAATTGACGTCCTCCGGTTCGCTTTTTCCACCATGGATGCCAACGATGAAGAGCTGCGACACAAACGGCTCGCACAGACGGCATAAGATAGGCCATAATGTGTACTTTCCCGACTTGGTCAGTGGCAAGCCATCGATATTCGAGTGTATTGCAATGGCGACGACATCCCGCAACTGGTGACATTCCAATGCTTGTGTAATGCCATTAACCAAACCGAAATGTGCATATTCACCAGGATGCACGTCACGTATCAACGAAGCTCGCGGGGTTTCCATCAGTGTTCTTGAATCCGACGGCAGTTAAGGTAGTCTTTCTCTCAGAATTTACAATGATCGATTGACTTGCACTCTGGGAGTATTACTTGAAACAACCCAATCTCGACGCCGGTGTACAAGATTGTTCGACAAGACAGTCTGAGCCTCCTCGCCATCACGGGTTTCCTGCAACAATTCACAGTGTTCTGCTTGCTCGGGAACATCTAACATTGTAGGTTACATAAAGGAGGTAATTACAAACACCTTGTAACAAATTGAGTGCATTGCACTCGACAAGCTCCGGTCCAGCGTTGGAAATGCTGGCGTGGAAACTTTCCACGGCACGGCGGACGTGACGGTAAATAATGGAACGACTAACCAGTAATTCCATACCCCACTGAAAGCAATATACCTACGTTAATATGAACTTACATTTTGTTCACGTTGCTGATTGTTAGACATCTTCAAACGGAGCAACGTAATCGTAGCGAACGTGCGAACCTGTCAAGATGAACCGAATGAAATTCGAATATGATGAAATTGAACGCGTTTTGCGTTGAAGCGTAGCTAAACAAAAAACGAGTATACGTACAATGGGTGATTTCGTATATTTGAACGTTTTGCTCCTCGGTTCCCATATGAATAAATTTATGGAGACCAGTGATGATAACGACATTAATCACGCAACATTTTATTCAAGTTCATTCTCGTTGATCCCTCATTGGTCACAAGAACGCAACCGTATTTTATCCCAAGATTGACGTAATTCATCCCTAAACGTAACACCAATCAAATGCCGAGCGTATTTCATCCCGAAAGTGCCGTAAATTATCCCTAGATAATCCCTAATGTGTGCTAGCAGGGTAGTTTCGGGAAAGTTCAGGGATAGATTCTTTTGACCAACGGTGTTTTGATTGTTGAGAATGTATCTATTCGCTTGTGCACCAGCATAATCCGTATTTATAGAATACCACTATAGTGGTGCTTTCCCATATGCTGCATATATGTAACACGACCGTCTTTTGAGTGTCTTTTTAGAGTCTTAACTGAACATCTGTAAGTCACTCAGAAAACGGTTAAACGGGAAATTTTTCGTAGGCCTTATTTAGTTACGAAGAATTGTCGGCATTACGCTTAATTTACCTCATTAATGATTTCGTCTTGTTTTCAAGCTTTATCTTAACGAAAGCACGCCTCCGTGCAGCATAATCGATAATTCGCCCACATTTTGGGAGCGAAACCATTGAAGGCGGTAAACATTTAATACACATTCATGAAATGAACAGACTGCAGCGATAATTAATCATCAGGTGAATGAATGTCTTCATTTTCTAGTAGAAACATTGTTCTCCACGTTTTGTATCCAATTTTTCACATTTTCTGATAGCCGCTTGAGAGTCCGATTCTGAAAGAGAATGTGTAGCGACTATAATGAATGATATTTTGATAGTCGCATTCATCTGTACATTTTCTATGATTTTGATTTTGTACCTACTTTTGTTTTAGTCAAGCTACACATTTTGTAACATCCGTCCCGGGGCTAACACACAACTCGCTCCGCGCCTCGCTAGCTTGACGCGCCTCTCTGTACTCTCTATTTTCCAGGGTCGGTAATAATATACGAGGTCAACGCGCTGAGACTTGGCTTTTCACTGTCGATCGATTGTCGATAGTGCTAACTGACAGGGTTGTATTTTTTTGGATCAGTTCCAACAAATGGAATATCTCAGTTATTAAAATTACAGCAATATACCACTGCAATGGATTCGGCGAGAATATTACGGTGGTTAATAAAATCGGATGCTTACTAGTCTATGATAGCTGGATGACCATCAAAATGCAAACTCAACTTGTACACATTTCAGACAATTATACAAGTTTTCAGATTACGATTAAAAGTGGAATATCACGGTTGTTATTGAGAATAAAGCAATATACCACTTCAGCAAGATTATGCAGTATGACCATACAATGGTTATTGGAACGGAAACTCACCGTCTGCAACTCCCTACAGATTACACTTCCAAACCTGGAATTGCAAATGGCCAGCCATTGTGAACGCGCGCTCACAAACTGATGGTCATGTGGTGTGACTGAACAAAAATTATCCAGCAGTAATTGGGCTTCACATGTGTATTGTGAGTCCTCCGCATTTTTCTAGTTCTTAAGCTTACCAACCGCGACGTTGAAATTGCTTCATAAGTGAAATTTTTGAGTGTCTTACGTGAGACACCCAAAAGACGGTCGACCGTCTAAGTGTGCTACTAGTGTCATGCCCACTACAAAAACATGCATGGTTATCTGCCCTATCTGGAGTACCCCCTCACGGTGACATGATTTCCTGTCTTCCTCATCTTGTCAACCCTTGTTGGAACTGATGCAACAGAATATTACCCAGACTGGATATTATTCTGTAGGATCGGTATTCACTATCGATAACCGATCGACAATGAAAAACAGTGAATCAGCGCGTTGACCCCCGTTTATTACCTTTGACCCTAGAGAATAGAGCGTACAGAGAAACACGTCAAGCTAGCGAAGCACGAAGCGAGTTGTCATTTAAGTTCCGGGACGGATGTTACAAAATGAATAGCTTCACTGAAACAAAAGTAGGCAAAAAAACGAAATCACCGAAACGGTGCAGATGAATCCGAATATCACAACATTATTTATTATAGTCGCTAAACCCTGTGCACCCTGTGGGCGAGTCGTGTGCGTTCATCCCACTGGTCGTCAAAAGTTCGCACTCACAATAAATGTGTGGTGTGCGTTGAAAATGGGCCTTCTGGAGAAGGCGTGCTTCCGGTCAGGGATCCATGAGCATGAGCTTGAATACTACTGATTTATATCCGTTGTTTTAGAAACATTTTGATGTCTTGTCCCCACATCAATTCCAAAATTTGGATGCAGCTGGAGCGAGGCTTCAAAGTTTCGGAGTCCGAACCAGGTCTCCATCGTGCATGCATCCAATCAGCCGAATCTGCGTTCGGTAATCACAAGAGATGCATGTACATATGCGTCCATAAGGTACAGGTTTTAAGCTTATAATCCGGCGTACAAGAGAGGGTGCGTGATCAAACGGGATGCTATGCACACTTCAACGTATGCCGTAACATCAACGGGGGATTTCGCGTCGAAAAATTCGTCGGGCTACACAATCATCCCTGTGACTTCATCGCTGCTAAGTACGGAGCTTCAAGGCGTCGTCTCACAGGTGAAGACATCAACGAAATACAGCCGTGGATACTCAACGGCACTGTCTTGTTCGACGTTACACAATACATCCGACAACCTTTCGTCAAGAAGACAACGACAAAGGATGTGTATAATCTCCATGCTTGGTTGCTTGCGGAGAGAAAAACGATTGGCAACCTAGGCATATTTATGCCCAATTGAGTATAATCGATATGTGCTACTTTAACGTAGATGATGGAAACCGCCTAGTCCACTTTATGTTCAGAAGTAATGAACATATAGTATTAGTTCGGCGCTACCTCAAAGTTGTCGGGAACTATGCCACATATAAGAGCTGTAATGAATGTTACACTAAGTTCGTTTTGGTGGTTGTAGATACTAGTGAGGTAGATTTGCCGGGCTGCTTCGGTTGGTTACCGAATGAAACCACGATGGCTACTGCGGCGTTACTTCGGAAGTTCATGTTCTTCGTTGGATCAGTGGAGATTGAAACAATTATCACGGATGACAGTACGGCCACAGAGGCGATAATTGCACAAGAGCTTCCACACGTCCACCAACGTTTGCGGCGAGTATTTTTTCTGAGGAACGTATAAGGTAGGACCACAAGTTTGGTCGTGATCAAGCGGTTCATGGTTGCTATATCCAGGCAAAACCGGTGTAAATACGCTGCAACATTGGCTATCTTGCGGAACGCCGACTCTTAGTTCTATGGTAGATACCTGATGATCAAGCTCATTAAAAGATAGAAGAAGTGGACCAATTGCCGCAGCCCAAAGGTCCCCATGTCTGGCCGACAAGAAAAATTCGTGAAAGCGACGCATCCTTCCATTAGGTGGTACAATTTGAACGTGCAAATCCGGGTCTGGCAACCTATCGAGCGCAAAACAGCCATTCTCGACCAGATGATTAACGAACGCCAGATATTGTCTGTCTCCACATGCCGCTCATACTGTCTGAAAAATAATCGTGCAGATTATGTCGGGTTGATTAGTCAGCTAGTCCCGAAGGTAGTGCGGTTAATGTCGTAGAACTTCGCCGATGAAACCCATTTGACCTTCACTGCTCCTCCGACGGCGATCTCTGCGAGGGACAAAACCCGAAAGTACAACGTAAATCCAGTGAATTGGAACTGCGACTGTCCGCTTGCGGAGTATATGCTGCCATGCACACACTCCCTGCATGTATACCGGTCGCTTGGTGGTCAAGCGGAAAACTTTCATGCAATCCCCCGTTGCAGCAGACAGTCTTGAGGAATTTTGGAAGTTCCCGTTATGAACTACAACACGCCTAGGAAAACGTACGTCCGCTAACCTGGCGCGGCAGCATTCACAGGGCTGAGAATGGTCGCCAAAAGACATGTGCACGATACAACAGTCAACCAGTTGCTACGCTTAATATTTTCGCGGTCCGTTTAACAGGTAGGTGTGTACACATGGGAGCACAAGAAAATGCACAATCTGCCCGATGGCACCATTTTGTCAAAGAAAATACAATACGTAGGAGAACGTTGTGTGCGAATGTGTCTTTCAGCCAAAGCGCTTAAGTGCAGTTACAGTCATAGCTGTGGGTGATCCATCCACCAATATCACGTTGTTAAGTCTGACATGGCTTTATATCACACCTCCGTGAATAAACCGACCGTTTTTGTTCGCCGTCAATTGAGTGAATGTTGTTCGTGCATCATCTACCACTCCACTGTCTCTTGGCAGCTGCACCCACACCCTCTCCATGGATATGGGGACACGTTAGAATTTTTGAGGGATTGTTTACTGATCCGAGATAGAGTAAAACAACTGGAGAGAAGCAAGTTCCGAAACTGGACAGCCATGCTTCGGAATTTCCTCCTGAAAATCCAACTTCACTCGTACGCTTTTCATTTCAAAATTGGGTAATATCATACCGCACTTCTGTTGAATCCTAATTGAGAGCAGGTGAGGCTTTAGTGTCCTGTTGTGGCAGCTTACTCACGACCATCTAGTCAATCGTAGAAAGACGGTTTAGTAGGCTATCGGAATACCTACTCCAAACCTTCATGACGTTTCTCAGTTGTACGCAAGGAACGTCAGCTCCCGCCAATCGGTGACTTGGTAGAGTGTACGTTGCGTTGTCACACGACCACTTGGTGGAGCAAGTGGTGATGGCCGATTTGTACGTGGGTCTACGTCGCGATATCGGCCACGTCTAGCTGGAACCTCTGATAACCAACTCGCGAGTGGTACACAGATGGAGCAGACAGTTACCGTCCTCACTGGCTGCACCCAATCAGCGAGTCAAAGTCGCCCGAAAGGAAACAGTCCACCACAGAGGCGTTGAGTGGATTATGGTGGAGAGCTCATCACAGAAGTGGTCCATCGTGCAATTGGACCGTGAACATTCAGGAAAATAGCAGAGTGACTTTGAGCCAGTCGCAGGCGCATGAACATGATTCGGGAGCTGATATCGTGCAATCCGCTCATCAATAGAAAATTAACAAAACCACCGACTACAAGACCGACACCATGCCCCTGCAAACCCATTCTGCTATCTTTGTGTGGTCGTCCGACGTGTGCACTGTTTTGATCCAGAGAGCCATGCTGATTAGGGCTGCCGTTTTTTTTAAACCAGCCGTACCAGACAAGTTAAAAGGGAGCAGCTAAACCGAAAGCAATTCCGCCCATAAACTTGTATGTCGCACTGCTGACTGCGTAGAAGTGCTTGAAGCGTACGGTGGGATTACATTTATAGATGCAGTACTGTTGTCTCCAGATCATGAAAAAGAGGGAGTAATAAACATATTCCAGGGTCGGTAATAATACACGAAGTCAACGCGCTGAGACTTGGCTTTTCATTGTCGATCGATTGTCGATAGTGTTAACTGACAGGGTTTTATTTTGTTGGATCAGTTCCAACAGGTGCTGAGCTTTTATTGTATATTTTTTAGTTGATATATTGACTGATGTATTGACTGAACAAGAAGCCGTAACTGAGAAGCTGGTGTCAACACATTTGGTATCAAGACATGCTACGGTTGTTGTTGTTACAGTGAATGCCTTAGCATAAACCACGACAGTACCTTCAATGAAACATAATGAGTATAAGCCTAATAGAAACTAGCAAACTGGTGCAATTCACTATTAACTGTGTGCACGCTTAATATAAAAGATCAGACACGTGTGTAGATATTCCACATACTTCTTCAACTCCCAACACAGTTTTTAACCTGGACCATGGACTCGAAAAACAATGGCTCAGAGAAATCCTCCGAATCTAGCAAAAGTTCATTTCTGGAAGAGGATCGACAGAAGAGTGAGCAAATACAAGATATCCCAGTCACCCTGCGCCAAAAGGTGCGCTCACTGAAGAACAATCACCTATACACAGCTATTCATCTGGATGCAACAAGGTTAAAAATCAAAACCCAAACATAACCCTGAACTTAGGTCATTAGAAGCAGATGCGATGGTTGTTAGAATCTTTTGTGATCACAAACTTTGTGCCGTCGGTATGTCTAACGGTGATATTCAAGTGAGTTGTTGTGAATGAGTTGTAAACTTTACAATAAAAAACGATTCAGCTATTTCACTTATCTAACGGAATGCTAGAGGAGTCAACTATGCGGTTGAAAGACCCAACAGAATGTTTACCGTGCACAGATGTTCAATATTTTCATGACCCTCGACTAGCTGTTGGAGATGAGAAACAGTGCATTCTCGCCTCTTGTATTCCATTTTGTCGTACCGATCGCTTATTTTAAGATGCTTCCGGTTGTGTGCGAATGTGGTTATATACGACAGCCTCCAAAAAGAATTCGCTGCTAAACGTTTGGAAAGAAAGGTGGTTTGAAGCGAACGATGTACAAGCAAAGAAGAATGATTCTACCAACCAAATATTATGCATTTCCATTTCATTCGACAATAAACGTTTCATTACGGGCGGTACGGACACCTATATTAGAGTATACGAGACAGCGTCGCATAAGCCTGGTAGAATTCTTCAACCAAGGTACAGGCGGTGTGAAAATATCTTTGAATTAATCAATTAGCATTACAGCGCACAATACCCTTGGACACACAAGCCGTATCACAGCTTTGGCTTATCATCCAAGAGGCCGAAGCGATGTTCGTTATTTATCCATATTTGTATCAGCTGCGTGGGATGACAGCATTCAGATATGGAGCGACCAACAGAGTTGTTCATTATGGCGAGTCACTATTTACAATATAACCCGCAAATATAATCAATCCAAGGCAGTTTTATGGTCCACACGTAGCTGGAAGTGATGGTTTGGATATTGATCCAGTACGTAATACGATTTTAACTTGTTCCTGGAGACGAGACAGGGTACCTATACAAGTAAGGTTTTCAACCGCGAATTATGGAAAGTTGTGGCAATTTCCAGAGTTTGCTGTGGGAATGGATGAATCAATCGCGGAGTATCAGAAAGAATTATATAAAAAGCCGATGCCATATTTCCCGGACGAACTATTCTCACAAGCCACACAAGTAAGTTGTTTTCGAAAATACTGAGGTATGACCGATGATTAAATGTGATATGCAAAAGATGCTAATCTACGATATATAAGACCCCACCATGATGTAGTGTCCAGTAGGCATGAGAACGTTTCTTAAATACCCACCACCAACTCCAGTGAGTGCAGCTATTGCGTAATAAATTAAACACGAAGCATCCAAAGGTAAATTTTCATGACAATGACCATGGAACAAAAAAATTGGGAAAAATAAATGTTACATACCTTCATCTGTAAACGCCGATCTTGTTTTAAACCTTTCTCCACTAACAGAGCACACATTCGGCTGTAAAATCCCCGGTAAACATCGTCTAAATAATAGTTCTCAGCTTCCAAGTTTTAGCAGACAGATGAGTGTCAAGCGCAGTTACTTGTACCGTTCGGGTTAAGTTATTGAATGTCCGTTTGTCTTGATGCTTTCCGAGTCTGATCGCCGGTTGCGGGATGCGTTTTTGTATTCGGTCATCAAACGACCAGAAAAAGTATGGTGCTAGTGATCAACAAACACCAAATAGTGCTGAACGATGGGAAGTTAGACAATTAAAAATACGGTCTTTTGTCAAATGTCTGTGAATTTCCTCAACACTGAATCAAGGCGAAAAAGAGTTGAGTGAAACTTTTTCGAAGCGATTTAATAACGAATTGGAAAGCAGCCTTTTCAAATAATTACCACTTGCAAAATAATTGCTATGAAGGACAGGAAGCCGCTTACTTGAAAACTTGCATAAGATTAGAAAGTTTATAAAAGTAATCCCTTCTCCTTCTTACAAATAGTTATGAAATTCCGAGAAACTTAAGGGAATTCAAATCAAGTCACGAGAAGTTACTGATTTACTTACCCAAATGACGGAAATAAGGTAGTTTCATCTGTGCAACTTAGGCAAGTTACCTGGCAATGAACTAAAAGGGTGAACCTCTCCTTGGATTGTGAGGAACATCAAACACCAAGATGACGGTCAATTTTTGTTCCTTGTAAGGAACAGCTGATAGTTCATAAACAATAATTTGAAAAAATACCCGGAAAACAAGAGGATAATACTGAACAAAGTTGCCTATGTTTCACCAGATTCTAGAGGTTTTCACACAATGTAATCACATGAGTGTGTGAATGGAGTATCGTTAACATTAAAAATAAATCTCGTTGATTTTGATAATAACTTCCAGTCGTTCGCAAGAAAACCTGAAACCACGTGTGATTGTGATCACTCCTAGTAAGAATGCAAACGCATCTTTTTGGGTGTTACCCGTTGTACAAATTGTTGGTAATACGCTCGTTGTGTAAAAATGAAGTGGATCTATCAAATTTCGAAAGAATGGTATCAATCAAGGTACCAATGTTGATTTTTGCTTAGTTTATTCAGACTGATGGCACTAACTCGGTTGGAACTTCTAATTTCGATGTATTCAATTTGGCAACTCGTGAGATTTGGTTTCATTCCTCGAAAAGAAGAATCATCAAGGCATCAGTGTGACCAGAAAAAGTACAACCGACTTTTCATGACATTGACATTGCGTTAGTTTATGGGCGACATCCCTTTGACCTATGCTTCACGATGGGCTTGTCGCTGGCTGCAGGTTTATTTACCAGCTAATCACAAAACTGGGAGGCAGTACAAGTTTTCAGAGCCTATTGGCAAACTGAACCCTTGATTATACTACCTCCCAAAGACCCTAAAACTAAAAAAGTCAGCAACACCAATAACAGGTTCATCTTACCAACAACTTCACAGATGATTGACGGACTCCCTACGGCTGGTCGAAATTTTAGTCTAAGAAATCAAACCTCAAGTAAACACTGCGTGCATTTTTGGCATTAGATCGTTGCCCACAACAATGCCGTTAATTAAAGATGCTGACTTTACATTGGTTCATTAGATGAAAATGCATGTCTTACTCCGTGCACTGAAGTCTTTATCGTGCAATGGAAATATTAAATTTCATTTTTAAAACGGTAGATTATATAACGGCATGGCAAGTTTTAGATCAACATTCAGAGCTCGCGCCTACATCACAGCACACTCCGTCGTACAGATGATGTGTAAACGACGGGTATTTGCACAAGATAACACGATGCACTGTACTCCTCACACCCAAACTTTACGCTGCCGTCTGGGTTGTAGAGAGGGGGTGAAGTTACTTTCTCAGACATCAGTAATGAAAAAAGATAGTGTGATACCGTCAGTTGGCACACAGAAAACCCAACTGAGGCGGGTATTCTCCAAGTCTTAACGGATTTTACTCAAGCATCTTGCGTTAAGCTAGAATCATACAGTGCAAACTACTTTCAAATTTGACAGATTAAACTCCGAGTTCAAGTATTACTGTGACACATTAGCCTTCAGAGGCTACTATACAAAGTTCCTCGAGTAGCATGGCAAAAACAAAGCTTTCGTTGAATTTTACACATAACTAACTGCGCCTGTCGCATTAACATGATTTTCCGGCAGATGAATTTGAAGTGTACTCGAGTTTAGCTCTTTTAAGAGCTCACCAGTAATGCATGTTTGTCTCATCCGAAAACTGAACGCCGGCCGCAGCTCCACGATGCAAAGCTGTAGACCAGTGCTGTCAAACACACATACGCACTACTGAATCGTTATATACAAACATTCAGACGTTATTGCTTGTGAACAATTTCTACGTTTCCCCATGACTCCAAAAGGAAAACTAACAACTATTCTGTAAACTCTAATCAATAACTGAAAAACTAGAACCTTTCTTCGCGAAGCAGCCAACTCGATGGACAATTCTGTTAATAACTGATAAGTAGTAGGGTTTTTAGCTTACATCCGTTGATCACCACTTAAAACTGATTGCAACTTTCGCATTTCCATAAGCAAGGGTATGCGCGAATGACGGGTCCTAGCAAGAGTGAAGCGCAAGTGTAGTGCTTTTTTCAAAAAGGGCCGATTAAACAATATATGTAAATGTGGAAGCTAAAATCAATTTTGAATGAAGTTCAACATATGCCAACCAAACCTCCTTGCTACTCACCGTGGAATTTAAAACAGGAAAGCCTCAATAGAGCGTCCATCCTAGGGAAACCAATATAGATGGAACTACTGATCACAACCTTACGCCCGACACAGTTCGCTAGCACGTCTTCCAATTAAGACGTGTCACAGTTTATATGTTAGTTCATCGGCAACTGTGGCGACTCTCACGCTAGCCGATACTTTCCCGTTGAGATGAAACAACGTCTGCAAACACATCGAGATCTCGAAGTGCGAAGTGACCTCGCTGGACAAAATAAACCGGTCTCCCCGAGCGTCAGATGCTTGCTACAGTCTAGTCAAGTAATGCATTCAATAACCGTCTGCAGGGTAGTGATGTGTAAACACACAACCTTCACTTCGAAGTCGCTCAAGATCTTGTTGATCCCACTTCACAAGCCAGCACTACGTGCATAGAATCCATTGAACTATTGAGCTTGATAATTCATATGGTATGGTTTTGCACAATGACGATGTAGGATGTGTGACCTGAAGTATATTAGTTTCCATCCAGCTTTTTCACTACTCCCCATAGTTTTTACGTGTCGGAAATGGCCAGGGTACAGAAAATGGCACTGTCAATTGGCAAACTTGTTTATTTTTACTACACCAATCAAAATAACTGAAATTCTGATAAATCTCTGAGATCTGTGGTTCATGCTACAGTATTCAACTTGCTTTCACACATGTCGTGTAATACCTCTACGTGGTCATTCCCCTTGACCTTTTCTTCATACACTTCTGTTTTCTTGGCTGTTTTTGTACTCGTATGTTTATTCAACGGTCTCATCTTGTGAACTACTGTCAGGAACAGCGAGAATTTGAGCCAGCATCTACGGATACAGCTCATCGTTGGAAGCATGCGCAGTAGGCTAACTCCCTCAACTGGTCTTGCGAGATGTTAGTTTGTAAAATTTGAAGTTGCAACAGAAAAACAAACAGGCAAACAAGCAAAATTATTTCAATAACACGTTTGCATTGACCGATACTTCCCTTTTGAACAGTATGATGTTTGTGACTGATTATCCAGTGTGACTGCTTAATGTAAAGTTTATACCATTTTGAACAAAGTTAAACATTTTACGGACAAACCAACGAGGCTCAGACCATGAAAACAGTCACACAAAAATTGATTCAAACAGTATGAGGTGGCGATCAGAGTTAGAAAAAAACGGGCAAAGCAGTGGCAGCAAATCGTCCGTATTTGAAGTACAACTCTCGCATACACCTTTGCCGTTAGCTCTGCCTTCTTTTGTGTTGTTCTAATCAACTCATTCAGTGATTAACTGAGACAGATGCATATGCCTTCAAGTTGTTTACTCGGCAGAAGTGTATTTACTACCGGTGGATTACGTGTGATTTCAAAACTGGTTATTGATGCAGCAGTAATGCTGAGCCCTACTAAAGAAAATAAGGCATTATTATAGACAGGATCGAAATACTGAGGTAGTCAGATTGTTGGGGACATGGGATGCCATTAAAATTTGACCCTCCAATCATGTGTATTGCCCTGAAACGGTAGAATTCAAAGATTTAAGTTCAGCTAAAAGTATCCACAAAAAAGACAGTTTCAGGTTAGACAGGGAATCGATCTTTCTCCACTAACGGGTATACTAAAAAAGTTGACTATTTTGTGATGTCCACTGTGTCCTACTTTTGCGTTCCAGGGTTACGTGATCAAGTGTGATTCGGCCTATCAGTTCGCACTTTTTGCTGGAAGTAACAGGAATATTGTCAGCGTAATGAGCCTTCGCCATAATGCGGTAAGTGAGAAACGTATAGCAGAGTAGTCCAACTGACCTGAAAGCCTTCCCATGTTCACGTTCAACCTAATGCAGTTGGTGGCGTACTTGTTTGAATCCCTGGTCACTGCTATTACAAAATGGTCGTGAGACGAACCCTGTCTATCTAACTATCGGAGCATTATAAAGTTACACTAAATAATAATCTACTTTCCACATTGTGAATGCGCCAACACCACCTACATTAACGAGCATGTGAAGCACAGATCGAAGAACGGGTAACAGTACGTTCGTTCAACTTCTTTACAAAAAAGCGTTTGAAGTCATGTATTACCATAAGGAATAAGACTAAGAGGTGTACTAGTGGGGGCCTCTGTGGTTCAGTTGGTCAGTGCTGGTTAACGAGACGAGAGGTTGATGTGAATATGCAATCCTAGTTTTGCGGATACAAAAATGTAGAACTCTCATGACAGGCTGTAAGCCAAGAAGAGTAGCACGGAAAACAAAGCAAGAAGTTCAGCACGCGAGTACACGTTATTGCACTTTGGTTAAAAAGACAACCTTGGAGTTCAATTTAGACTAAGGAACTAAATACCTCAAGTGTACAGCTTACCATCAAGCCTAAAGGAAATGTAACGGATCACCACGACTCAGTTTTTGGAAAGTAGAGAGAGTTAAACCGAAGACGCACACAAAACAAAATATTGCAAACCTATGTGTTATTTCAATCAGAGTTTGCGCTTACGATAAAGAACTGATAGGCAATTCAAGCTGCTCACGGAAAGCTATGGAAGTTCCAAGTCTTGTAGATGCCTTATCTACACGCAACTTAGTTTACCTCCCATATTTCAGCACATCGATGTTGACTGCATGAGTTTAGACACATGGATCCCATGAAATTCCAAATACTCCATTTTTAAGATATGATTCATTTACCCTCAAAAGTAATGGAATATGACTGTAACGTGGTTACATGGATGCCATGAGCTCAGTCCTGTGGAACGCACTTATTCCATGGTTTTGTTGTTTCCGGTTTATATCATAGACGATGTACGCTAGTGAAACCAAAAGCGGAGCAGCGCACGCGACATACGGTATCATATATTTACAGAGATCCGGCAGCTTGTTACGATACCATACTGATCTATGCACGAGCGTCCTAGCCACAGATGTATAGCAGTCGGCGTCGGTGCTGAACAATAATGAACAGCGTTGTTGTTGTTGACGGAAATTGTGGTGCGGATTTCGATGTATCTGAATGAAGAGCAACAACCGGCCTCTGAGAGTTGTGTAGATGCTCCACTCCGTAATGCGCACTCAAATGTGACATAACTGGTAAGAGTGCCCGTCTATTCTGTACTAATTACGGAAACAACGCGATGTGTTGACCTGCCAACCTTTCAACAATTTCACAATTGGCTCGGTTACCCGATGAATTAACTAATACTTTATTTGGTCAAAGATGGCTTGACATCCGAGTTTGAATTGGTAGTTTTACACATGGCCTGGAACAGTAACGCTCTTTTTCGGTAAAGTGGCCACTACACCAATTATGACATGAGGGTTGGAGTAAGTCTTCAGAAAACACACGGATATTCGTCACATTTTGAACTGCACAAGTGGTCAGGTTCGAGATTATCTGCAGCATATAGGCAGTGTCCAGGAGATCCTCACAGCACATACTTCATATCAACCAGAGATAAACCATTTGAAACGCGGTTATTGGTCATCTACATATCACCTTAATAGGTTCAGCTCAATACTGCAAGAGGGCAATGGACACAGTACGTTCACTTCGATCCCGTTCAACAGTGAATCATATGTTATACTGCAGCCGACTGAAGTACATTCGAACTGTAGACTGGGTGCTGCGTTGCTTCTCAACTCGACGGCACCATCCAACTAGGAGTGATATCGTATCAAACTCACGATCTTGGATCGTAATTTCTGTTTTGGAGTTAAGGCGGTATCAGCCAGGATAGGTAAATTCACTGGTCGTGCACCTTGTTCAAAAGGCACATCACTGAAAAATGCCACAGAAGTATTGCGTATCGTACGCTAGTAACATTCGGATAGGGCTTCGTGGTTCTACTTATCAAAGACCGAACCAGCAAGCAATGTGCACTAATTTCCAATTTCCCATTTCCATAGTAGTAACTCCTAGTCGAAATGCTGTTATGAGCCAGGGACGCGGGGGCATGATGGTTGTTTATTCAGAAAATCGACACCATGGGTGTATGCTTCAGTATAGTCTCGGACACAAACACCAGGTTCCACACAACTCCAAAAAATCATGATTGTAAATAATGAGCTAATGTGTGGAAAACATCATTTCTTGCTGCAAAGCACTCTAATGTTTCCTCTAAAATTTTCCCCTCATTACCACAATACCTAAGTATGTGCCCCCGATTGGCTACTCACTAGTAATGCAGTCTGACCGTTCAATAATTGTTCCGGCTGCAGTAAAGGTTGCTCGAGCTGTTTTCGTTCTCACAGTGTTCTACCTACTGGTGCTGACAATGTTAGCACAACCGGTGAGCATTCGTGTGTAGTCAGGATGTAATACTGTAGCGAGAAGGCGTCCAATAAAGCACAATCTTTGTTGTCCAAATCGCCAGTCACATGTAACTCCCTCTCTCTCGTTTATGAGTCATAATTCCAACCCGCAACACCTCCCTGTTTCCGTTCTCACGTCGTGTGCACTTCTGACCGGTTTACGTGCGTGATCGGCGCCTTCTATCGGAGGGTTTTCCTCTTGCCATTCCTCGTCTGTTTGTCCGATTTCCTTGCGCTATGGCTCGTCCGGCTGCACGTGCTGTCCGCCATCCACCCAATGTTGGCCTTGACCGTATTCCAACATCGTGTCGAGATGTTCCTCTAAATGTTGGGAAAACCACGCCTCCGATCTGGCCGTCTGTCGTATTTTGCTTGCCCTGCCTCGCCCGTTGGTCCGATCCAGTCGAGCGATGACTCATCCGGTCGCGCACGTTGTTCTTGATCCGATCGCAGCAGGCTTTTGAACGTACCTCCCCGCATTGAGGTATTCGGCCGAGCGTTCGAAAACTCGCACCTCCGACATGAAAATCCACCACAATACCATTTACCTAGCTGGCTTCTGTGAACATGATACTGACGGTTCTTACTCTTACTTAAATATATCAGGCCGCGACGATCCATTATTACGGTCTGTTTCATTTCGCTAGGAACTCTCTAGATCCGGTTCCCGTTGCATCCGGACTACAACATTCTCTGCACCTAGCCTTTGAACCAGGCTCGAACACAGTACAATAACCAAACAACTTCGCAGCTGATCGCTATTTGGCGGCTTGTCACGTTTTGGTTGATCACCTTCCACGCCTGCGCTAAAACACGCGCATTCAGCCATTTGTATCCCTGTTAGCCAATTTCCTGATCAACTGGCAGGCGTGGAATGTGCTCATATATTAACTGAAACGGGAAATTTTTCGTTATGCCCAGTGGTGATGAGAAGTGAGCTAGCAGAATCACCAGCAACACCTCTTCCTAGCTCCCTTCCTTTGCCGCCAACCACTCTTTGATTGTGGGACTGTTCCTTCCCGTCGATCCATTTGACTGGGGGTGGCAAGGTGTCATGAGAACTTTCTAGATTCATGTGCGATTTGAAGAATTTCATAAGTCACTATCAAAGCAAAAGTTGTGGTCGGTCAGCGTACTTCGTGGCATTCAACAACACGTTCTGTCACAGCCCTGCACACACTGCCTGGACGATTATCGAATACAGCGGCCACTTCAACCCACCTTGTAAACTGTCATGAAGACGACGTACTGGTTTCCGTAAGTGGTTGATGAGAAACCCCATTGAATCTAATGAACACAAACCCTAATTTCGTTATGTGGGATCAGTCGAACAGAATAATCACTCTAGTGGTTAGCGCCCTTCCGAAAATGACATCAATGGAAAGCCAATAAGTAATTATTGGCATCGTATTTTATTCCTGGCCAGTAATCCTACCACTTCAGCCTCTCCCAAGTTCCATGACATTCTGTATGAGCCGGCTGATGACAGTCGTTCATGATTGTTACTCTCAACTCCGTCAGTACCGCCCATTTGCTTACTCCGTCCCGCATCTGGCATACGAAACCCCAGCACCACTCAACCGGAGGTCCGACAAACCCATTGTGAACGTTTCCATTTCCCGGTGTCCATCAACTTCTAGAGGTTGTCCTTCTAGTAGAAACTCAATCACCTGTTGGATCGCGTTATCCATCCTCCTTGTTGCTCGTAACTTTCTGAAATTATTTTTTATGTTCAATACCATCAACCCTAACGACGTTCTCGTGGATCTCGTCTAAGTTTCACCATCGAGATAGTAATTCAGGAGCAGTGTTCTTCTTCGAACACGTCGAATTGTAAATTCGTAATCCTGTGATCATAACGCCCACCGAGCGAGTTTTCTTCTGAGGATGCTGTGCAAACCTAATTCACTCCGGAGGCCTTGTGGCCAGTCGACACATGAAAATGTAGACCTCCCAAATATGGCCTCCATGTTTCATAGGTCCCATGTATCGTTAAACACCCTTTATCCGTAGTTATATAATTTTGTTCGGCAAGTTCCAATAATCGATTGGCATACTCGGCGACATTGTTCTTCTGCTTCAGCACGAATTCTACATCACCTGCATCTGTTGCGACAACTGTAGTGAACAGCGATCGTGTGACTTCCCTAAGGATCACAGCTGCAACCGTGGTTTATTGCTTGTCTGTTCTGTACGCATGATTCTGTATACGCCTGCTATAGGAGACCTGATATGACCTCAGTGCCACTTTCTTCAGCCGTGCAACTAATTGCAAACAGCGAATGTTTGCTCCCGTTCCTAACGACTCATCTATGCTTGCACTATTCAAGGTTGTTTGACCTGGACCTTTCCGAGCGTTGTGTAACGCAGTCGAGTGAGCTGTAGCCCACTTCGCGCTTCTCTTCTTTCTTCCCTTGGTTGCTGCCGTTCGTCCCAGATGGGGCTAGAACTAATTGCTTGTCATAGTTCCTAACATTGCTGGAAATACACGGTTTGTTTCCCAACACTGACGCGTTCTTTCAGTTCGATGTTTGATGGGGTTACATTTCGACTGCTCTTCAGGAAAGGCGTTTCAAATTGTTGGTGGACGAGGGTCGAGCGCACACCCACTTGTCCACCACACAATGAAGCGCCATGCAATCATGGGCGATTTCAAAGTGACTTATCTCCCTTTCGCCAGATTTATTTTGACAGATGCTCGATTGACTCTTTCTGATCAATGGAACCGGCATTTTATTCAATACTTCATATGAGGAGCTCGTGAGGTGAATGCAGGCTTTGAGAAACTGGCTGTAGAAACCAACGATACCAAAAACTGTGGCAGTGTCCCTTTTAATGTTGACGCCGGAGTAGCTTCAATAGTCGCCAGTTTCTCGGATATTCGTTGGAACTTGCCCTGATCGACCTTGTGACGGAGTAATACCACTGTTCACTTCGTCAGCTGTGACTTTAGATTATGAATCTGTGGGCCAGCCTATTCAATCTTCTGTAACACAACGGGAACATGTATCGCATGCTTTGTCTCGATAGAGGTGTAGATGAAAATATCGCCTCCATGGGTAACACTTGGAAATCCGTCCAATAACTTCAGTCGCCTGAACGTAAAAGAGACACCTTATAGTTCAAACGGTAAACGTGTGAACATTTAGTGCTGGTCGCACTAAGTCGCGTTTTCCCCAGGTACGCAATTATCCGACGCGAAAAGCAGAAGGCCGTTGAGGAGAGAAACCAAACCTTTATTCGACGAAATGTACAGGTGGTCTACGGTAGCGCTATAAAAGGCACCGACACG
Source organism: Paragonimus westermani (assembly GCA_008508345.1). Classification (NCBI taxonomy): domain Eukaryota; kingdom Metazoa; phylum Platyhelminthes; class Trematoda; order Plagiorchiida; family Troglotrematidae; genus Paragonimus; species Paragonimus westermani. Next base: position 315,583 of record QNGE01000153.1, on the reverse strand, counting down.
CGAAATAGCCGTCGACGAGCGAGTAAACCGGAAGAATGTCATGTGTCCTTCGGGTTCGCGCCACGGTCACATGACATGTAGACAAACGATCGGACAACATGCATCATGCGAGCTTTCTTAATAGCCTAGGTACAATATGCAACTATGAGTTTTGAAACTATTTTGCACACCATACCGCAGGCAGGCCAGTGAAATCTCCAGGCCGCTACA